>LIAE01006617.1:2657-32297 GCA_002287525.1 Diploscapter pachys | reverse complement strand
CCATTCTGGTCATTACTGCTTCTAGGGAATACGAGACTATCGATGAGAAGAAAGTGTAGGCTTTTGGATCTTCTTGAAATCCAGTGTCACATAGTTCTGCGCCAATTCATTTAGAAAGTTACATAATTTTTTTAGAAGATAGAGTCAATAATAAGAAATTCTGCAACTGCTTTTCATATATATTTTAAAAGACCACTTATTTTATTCCAGAAAGAGATGTCTGCCAGAAGAAATCAAACCGATTGCATATTTTTCAAAGTTCAATTCTGCAGTGTGGCGATTCATCTCGATTGCTGTGGAGAAGTGGTGGTTCCGAATGAGCGTTATTGGAGTAAGCTTTTGAATAGCTTATTTCCTCGTATAAACCAGTGAAATCTCAGATTCTAATCGGTTATTGGGCATTGGGCATTTATGGAATCGAAAATTTCAAAACGGATTTGTCCATACAGAAAATGGGCGACCCTGATTCGAGGTAGAGGCTGATCTTCATATTAGAAAATCATGATAATTTTAGAATCGTCGTTTTCAAAACTGAATATGATCATGTTATCAGGGTAATTATCTTGAAAATGTCAATATTCAGACGGTTTAATAACTACTTTTAGGCAATGCAAACAGTTGCAATCCTCGTTCGAAAGCCAGGCGACTTGAGAAATCCTCGGCACCTGAGGAAGGTCAAAGATATGGTTACCGTATACGAGACTGCTGATTACAGGTAGATCTAAAAATTTACTTATTTGACATTTTCATCTTTAACTTTCAAATTCAGTTATGGTCCCGATTCTACCTTCTGTTGGCTGCAGCCCTATTTGGATCACCTCGCATTTTTCGAGGCTGAAGATGACATCGAATTGCCTGTGAGTTTTTTTTCCTAATATTTACGTTGAACTTCTATAGGAAAGGGAGGTAATAGAAAAAGCAATTCTTTGATTTTATCATGCAATTATTTTCATAAGTTTCTGCATTTTTTCAATTTCATATAAAAGGTCTTTGAAGAATTAATCACTACTATCTCGCTTTCAAACTAAATCACCTTTTCAAATGGTGATGTGTGAAATGTATTAATTTTTCAGTATGCCTAAATTAATGGAACAAGGTTCCTTGTTGAATTCTGATTTTTTGCTCAAATCTATATGTTCAAATTTCAGCCGTTCACTTACCGCGATCTGCCAGTGTTTCTCGCGTCGAATTCCATCTACAATTCGACCCTGCACATCAACGAATCTGCCTGTCTGCAGGACAAACCCGAATGCCTGACTGCATTCATGTTCACTACTGGATTCTCTGGCAAAGCAGAGTAATTTCATTGTTTATGTTGAAGTGATAATTGCTGAATTCAGCTATTACGAGATGTATCCACTAATCGAAAGTTGGCGAGCCATTGCGAGCAGATTTCCGGAGTTGGAAATTTATACCTACACCGAGAGGCACAATTTTGCTGATCAGGTAAGGTAATTGAAGAAAATTGGAAAAAAACCAAACTTTTAGTCGAACGACATGCAGTCAATAATCTGGCAGACAGCCATGAGCGAAGTGATCTGCATGGGGCTGTCTTTCATCATCTTCGTTCCAGATCCAGTCTCGATTTCTGCCGCTATGTTCAGTCTGCTTTCAGTAAATATGGGGGTATGAATATTGATAAAGATACAATGACGCTCAAAGTTTTGCAAACTCGTGATTGTAGTTATTTTCATTCACCTAATTATCATAAGCCAATTGATTTGAAATTAGGCATAGTATCATGAATGTTTGTTCCTAATTTGTGCGAAATTTCTGAAGAATCAAATATGAGAAAATGACTGGATCATGGATGCAAAATCATATGCGTTTTCAACCTTTTTCTCAACATCATTTTCTTATTTTGCAGGTGCTCGGTTTCCTGTCTTTGTGGGATGTGGGAATGGACCCAGTCTCGATGGCCTCCCTGCTCATGTCCATCGGCTTCTCTGTCGACATCTCCGCTCACATCACCTATCATTACTACGAGGTCAAGGCTTCTGTAAGTCTATTTCTATACAATATTTCTCATTGGAAATCATTTTTTCGTAAAAATGGTTTTAGTTTTAGAAAAGATAAGATTCAATTTGTACAGAATAATAACCTTGCTACTTCAATTTCACATCAATCCAGTTTAAATTATATTCTATCAAGATTTTATTTCTACAGTGTGCGATAAAAGTCTTTGCAACGAGGTTATTGTTTATCAGGCATACGTTTGATAAAATCGACCAGAGTTTCCGGAAAATGCTTTCAATATTGCTAATTGAGATACTCTCCGTTACCTTTATTTTCAATACATATATCGTCGTAAATCTGAATCTATTGACCCATAACTTCTCTTGAATAATCTTGTTGCAAAACCTTTTCATCTAAGAAAATGACTTATTTTTCGTAATTTTGCTTGATGTAGTAATTGCAGACAGTTCAACAACGATTAGAGGAATCCTTGTCAAACATCGGTTGGCCAACAATGCAGGGAGGGCTATCGACTATGTTAGCCATGCTTCCTATCCTAATTCGACCTACTTATTTGTCACTTACTTTTCTGAAAGTGAGTTGCATTCATTAAGATGATATTTTTTAAAAGCTGATCTTTATCCATAAAAGTATTATACGAATGTGGGGAAAAGTTGAAAATATTTTTGAGATTTATAAAACTATTGTATTCCCTCACATTAATTGTCACCAATTTTATTTGAAATTATCGTTTTATTCGGAATTCTTTGATTAGCAATTAAGTTTAAGGAAAATGTCCTTAATCTTCCATTTTAATGAGAAACGTAATATTAATATTTTCTTATCAAACGTTGGAGTGTAATGTAGTGTTGTAAAGTGTCGACGATATTCATGAAGATCAGCTTTCTTTTCAAATTTGTATCTATATTTTTCCATTTTCTTATTCAGACAGTCATTCTGGTGACAGTATTTGGACTTATACATGGATTAATTATTCTGCCAGTCTTTTTGTCAATATTCACGCAAATTTATAAACTGATTTTCAAAAAGTAAGCCACTTTGGTCCTTTTTAATTCGACCAATTAAATTTAAGAGGAAGTACGTCTTCGAACGGATCAATTGGCAAAGGCAGCACAAATTCGTCGAGTGGCAGCAACATTTCCATCGGTCAGCCCGCGGCCATAACGAGCAACAACAACAACAACAACAACGATTCTCACAAATATTAATGCATCAATCAGCGAATTGCTCAATGATTCTGTATATATTGCTCCATTTACAAGCCAAGTATACGTGATGATTTCCAAACGGGTGCAACCATCTTGTCGAACAGGCCTTTCCGGTTTAAGTTAGGCAAAGTTTAGTTTGAATAAATATTTATTTATACATTTCTAAGAATTCGTTTACAAAATAAACGATAAGAATAGAAATCGGATATTCATGGAATTGCAATATGTATGAAGATGGGGTTCTTGCTGTTGGGTTTATAGATTGCACCTCTTTCCATTGATAGGCCTGGCGCGGCCTCTCCACACATCCGCAAAGTCGATCTTCACCTCATCCGGGTTCATTCCGAGTTTCGTGATTCTCTTGCGCGCGACTTCCAAAATCTCATCTTGAGTGAACTAAAAAGAAATGGTCATCGAGTTAAAAAGAAACGAATCTTCGAACCTCCTGAGCTGTGCCGGAGATATCGACGTATTTGCACAAATCATCATTGGCATAGTGGCATGAAATAGCCTTACGGAATCCTAAAAACGCAAATTTAGAAAAAAAGAAAGAAAGAACATAAAATGAGATTGTGTGAAATTTAGATATTTGAAAAGCTAGTGAAATTGAGTTCAAAATTCCAGTTTAAAATTTTCGAAACCCAAATTTAGAACTTCCTTGTTAGAAAAGAACATACCATCAGTTCTGTTGGTTCCACTTCCGTGAATGAGCAGTGGGTGGAAGAATACAGTGTCACCGGCTTCCATCTCGACGTGGAGACGAGGCATCGAGGGATCGTAGTTCTGGATGCCGTGGTAGATCTTATTCACACCGCCCTAGATTAAAACATGAAAAGTTGTGCTTTTCCTCGCAAATTGCCTACCTCCCATTTGGGATATTCATGAGGAAGAAGGACTCCTGGGTCCTTGTGAGTTCCGGGCACGACTACAAGGCAGCCATTAGCACGGTTGATTCGCTCCATCGCGGTCCAGGCACAGCAGATGAAGTCGGCAGGACGGAAGTTGAAGTACTGCAGATCCTGATGCATCGGGTGTCTCGATGTCAATTTTCCGTTATCCGGGGGCTTGTTGATGAGCATCGTGTGCATTGACTGAATCAAATTATTAAAAGTTGATGATTAGTTGAATTTACAGCATCCAGAAATAGTATTCAAGCCTTAAAATATTCACAAATAAGAATCAATTCGGTAGTCTAAACACCCTAACTAAGAATTTATACTTTTGAATTCATGAACCCGTTTAAATAAATTTAACTAAAATTTCTTATCGATAAAAAACGATGGATGAAAGTTTAGTTATCATGAAAAGTAAATATTGATGTTAATTTTACCATTAGATTGGAGTTTGGATTGCCAATCAAGTCTTTGACGACATCGATAATCTGCAAAAACAGCAAAATAAGTAAATTCGAATTCAATCTTGCTGCATACCGTCGGATACTTGCAATAATCGAAAAGAACTGGATCACCATTAAAATCCTGCACTTTCGTAATTGCTTTTTCTCCTGTAGTTTTGAATAAAAATTATTCATATTTCTAAATGAATGCTTGCCTTGTTTAAATTCGGACTTAGCAATTGTAATATCTCGCATCACAGTCATCTCTGCTGGTACATCCTTTTTCTCGCAGATCTCCTAAATTTAGGTGGTTATGACTACATATCTATGAAGTATTCATTTTGCCAACCCTAAATCGGTTCTTGAATCTCTCCAATTCGTATTGGGGCACGCAGTTGCGAATAACGATATAGCCATTCTTCTCATAAAATAGCTTCTGCTCCTTTGAAAGCACAACCCCTTCCGAGTTCCAATCCAATGTGCCTGCACCAAGTGTGGTTGTCGTCATCTCGAATTAAATAATTATACCAATCAAAATAGATCTAAAATTTGAAAAAATGAATAAAGAATAAAGAAACATCAAATTCGAATTCGAATTAGCAGTAGAGGAAGTTATGAATGAAATTCTTCCTAGGAGAATAAAACTTGGAGAAAATTTTAATTCAATATATGGAGGAATTATGAGATGGAGAATGAAATAAAATGTTTCCATGTTTTTAGTTCGAGATTTGCAATCGATAAATGAACACAAACGAACTTGATACCTACCGATACAATATTACATTTTTACACAATAAGTCATAAGAACTGAAGAGAAGAATGATGATAAATGATAAAATTAATTTGATAGAAGTTATTGGGAATTAAAAGAACAGAAATAAAGATGGGCTGTTCGAAATATGAAAGTAGAGATTTTTAAATTGCCTCTAGACGGAAATCTGAGGTCTGATAGTGAGGGTGGCGATTGAACCTGCTTAATATATCTGCAACTCGAAAATGAATGATAAGCAAGGAAGGAATGAAAAGATTGGTCAGACCAAGTACGGCGTAGCCTCACAGAGCAAGCAGATGATGTAAACAGGCATTCAAACTGCTAGGTATATCCGATGACTTTGAATGTGATATGCTAATGCATTGAAATGAAGATAGAGGGTGACACTGTAGCGTGAACAATGGAGAACTGTAATGATCGCACGTTGCATGCAACAACTCAGGCATTGCTTACTGCTGAATGCTGACTACAGAAGAAGAACAGTCGAGAAAATTCCTTGTCCTGTTAAGTTTCTATTTGGAAGTCTAACTGTAAACATCTAAATATAAATAAGTAGTTCTACTGATTCGACTATTATTTGGACTAACACTAAATATCTCAATTTAAAATAAAATTAAATGGTTAAATTTAAAAAAAAATTTAATTTATGGTTATTGCATTGTGAGGGAATTTTTAAACAATGTAACTTATGTTAATTCAAAACTCGAGTAGATTTTTCTTTCATTATCTCGTTTATATTATCGTGAATCTGATAAACAGTAGATTATTAAATGCATGCACTTTGAAACAGTTGAAATGTTTAGTGTTGGTTTGTTCGTTCTTTGACTCATTCTCTGACCAAGTGAATGTTTGTGCTAAAGTGATAGATAATAGGAAGTGTAAACATGAAAATTCATCTGAAAATCGTTTGAAATGAAGTTTAAAAATATCGTAGTCTCGTAACATCGTAACATAAAAGATATCAGAGGCTAGAATTGTTGGTATATTGTGGAGGATTATCTCTCACACTAATTCGATTATTGAGATGCAATAATGTTACGACTTATTTAGATCCCCTTTGAAATAGTCAGTTTATAATACTGATGATATCAATCATCAGTCTTGTTTAATGAAACAATACAGCATATTTCTCAAGTCTTAATCTTCATGCAAAACTTGCAATGATATGCTATTTCAACAGAATAAAATCGAATTAATTTCATATGTTTATTCTTACAAATACGGTATGATGATCTTCATAGAGGATTACTACATGAAGATACCCCAATTGTGCTATTAATTAGATGGATCCAATTTGGTTCATTCATAGATGATTTCTAGTTCCTACAACAGGCCTAGCTCGTACTCTCCAAAGATCCTAAAAGAAGAAATATGGCATATTGAAATTTAAAAAATGGGGTATTTTAAAATTCTAAATCCTTATATTCAGCTCAAATTTACTTAATTTTGTATAAATAAATTAAATCCAGTTGAAACGTAAAGTATAGCTATTTACAAAATTATTTGCTAGATTTAACTATCGCACCTCCATGTTCATTTCGAATTCCTTAGTGTCCATTCCCCTCTTACTCAAAACGATCTTTACCATATCGAGGACGTCTTTCGATATTTCCTTCAAGGATTACGGAATTTGAGAAATTCAGATGAAAATGACATACAATTTGATTCTGGTTTTCGAATGCCTTGTATCGACAAACGTCATCATTCGCATAATGGCAAGAAATGGCTTTGCGGAATCCTGAAAGAATACAAAATCTGATGAATAGCTAAATGAAGCAAAAAATTATACCGGCGGTTTTATTAGCTCCACTTCCGTGAATTAGTATTGGGTGAAAGAATACAGTGTCACCGGCTTCCATCTCGACGTGGAGACGAGGCATCGAGGGATCGTAGTTCTGGATGCCGTGATAGGCTTTGTTCACACCCCCCTTCAAAAGAATATCATATTATAGAGTTGAAAATTGAAATAACCTCCCAATCTGGATAGGTGTGTGGAAGGAGTTTTCCTTTATGAGAGCCAGGAACAACTACAAGGCATCCATTAGCTCGATTCACCTACATTGAATTTCGTCTTGAAACATTATCGTTGATTCGGAGTCTAACAATCTTATCCCGATTATTAAATGGTTAACATGCTCATCATCTTTCATCTTACAAATCATTTCTCTATCTCTAACTAAACTTTATTTCATCGTGTTATTTTTCAATCTTTCCTGACTTCCCAAAGAAAATAACCATGCATAATTTACCCAAAAATAGTTGTTCTACTTCAGTAATTTTACATTTTGCAAGACTACTATTCAGACAGTGAAATGGTGCGAATTTTATAAAATATACATCTGATCTCCATATTTCTGTGAAGATTAATAGAAAAGTGTAACGCTCATACCCTCTCCATCGCTGTCCAGGCGCAGACTATGTGATCTTCAGGAGGAAAGCAGAAATATTCCATGTCCTGATGCATCGGGTGTCTCGATGTCAATTTTCCGTTATCCGGGGGCTTGTTGATGAGCATCGTGTGCATCGCAACAATGCTCGAGCTCTCATCTCCAATTAGATCTCTGACCACGTCCAACACCTGCAAATCATTTGCATAACATTGGACTACCGTAGCCTCTTAATCTTACAGTAAGGTATTTACAGTAGTCGAACAAAACAGGATCGTCACCAAAATCCTGCACTTTGTTGACAGTCTTCTCTTCTACAATTTATTATTGAATAGCCGCGTGATCTAATGAGCATGCTAACCCAGTTTCTGTCCTTTCAACGTCATATCTCTCATAATGGACATCGTCGTTGGAACATTTCTGCCTTCACAGAGTTCCTAGAAGGAAGAGGTTATTGTTCAATTTTGTGACAAAAATGGCATGAGCTATTGAATAACCCTTCAAAATCCACCTGGAATCGATTTGTGTATCGTTCGAGTTCATGTTGGGGAATACAGTTGCGCACCACTAGATATCCATTGTCTCTGTAGAATTGCTTCTGTTCGACAGTCAGAACTCTGCCTTCCTTGGTCCAGTCCAGAATTCCTTGCTGTTGGTGTTGCATCTTTCTGAAAACAATCAGTCTAAAATCGGGAAGAAGAGAAACGTGACGAATTGGCGAGAATGCTGAACTTATAGATACTATAAATCGTCAGTAAAAGTCTCGAAAGATATTAGATAAGAAGAAAAATGAATATCGAATTAAGTTCTGAAACGTTTTTCTTTTCCAACAAAAAAATGAAGCACGAAAAACATTCGGCAAATTATCTTCTGATTCAAGCGGATCTTGATAAATTTAAAAAGACTTTTTACCGATTTGAATCAGCTAAATGACGAAGAAAACGTGTATGCAGTGAGAATGAAATGGAGTGACAGGGGAGTTCGATAAGCAGACTAGACCTGATCACTAGACTACGAAAGGAATCACCTTGTGCTATTGATAGGCTGCTGACCATCAGGACAACAAATTGCAACTCAATTACATCGCCAGATGAATATTTTCAAAAGAAAAAAGTACGGTGTCTTCAAGGTAAAAATGAAAACAAAAAAACTTCTTGAAAGCCCATAAAGTTTCCCGTCTGCGCAGAATTAATTCAAATAAAAACTGGATGAACTGAGTGTAGGGCGATTTGTAACAAAATTGACGAGTTTTCCCTTAAATTTTATTATAAATCGCTCTACATCGGATGGATTGGCTCTTTATAAAATTTACCGTTTCACCGCGGTGAGACTATTACTTTTCACCGGCCTACTATTTTCACTGGCAGCCGTTTTCCACTTTTCAAACGCGAAAAATTCGATTTTAATTGCTGCATGAATATCGACTTTCTCTCCAATTAATGATACCCCTGACTCAGAAAGTAGTCGGCATGCGATTTCGGAAAACTTAGAAATCATTTTCAGTCTAGCTCTCGACTTGGAAGGTCGCCTCCAGATAAACCGACTGATCTACTCGAGCCAGCCAACTACCTGCCTGTCTGCTGCCCGCACACTAACATGGGGATGTTCGCGTGTCTATCGCGGAACAAGCAAGGTCTGTCACGAAGACTTTGCAGAAAAATGAGCAAAAAATCCTAAATATTAATTAACCCGTGAAACTTGAATGAAGAAATGACAATGATGTTAGTGCGCGGAGCGGCAAGGCTAAGTAAGCGGCTATAATTAGTAGATCCTCAGTTCGTAACTTCAACGCGGCCGTGATCGAATGCACGCAGAAAACACTGGATGGAGAGGCCAACATGCCTGTCGGAGTACCCAACGAGTACAATCCCGTTACCGGAAAGATAAACGACTTCCCGCAGCCGGTCAACAAGGTCACAGTCACCACTGCAGCACTGGTAAGCAAAGAACAATGGAAAAGAAAGGGAACTAAGAATTTAAAATATCCTCTTGGAAAGAAATGCAAAATTGAAGAGATCGTGAGTGAGAGATAGAGGTTAGAGAAGAAAAATAAAAATTTCACATGTAGAGATCGCCAATGGTTTCACAAACATATTTTTCGAGATTTTTCTAGTTAAAAGGCTCAATTATAATGTAACTAAGATGTTCGTGAAGAAAAATAAAATAAAACTCATTTTTGATCGAAATATGCCACCAAAATTAGCCAGAAAAATTAACACGATTTCATTATATAAAATCCCGCGAACGCGCACTCCCTGACAAGATGTTCTGGTGAACAACCATTTCTATGCGTGGCTCATCGGTTCTAATAGTGATCTTTCGTGAACACCAACTTTGAAGGGGAATTGCTTCCTATTTTCGAGATTTTCAATGACCACTTTTTATACCCTCACGCATTTTGCAGTGGGAAGGAAATTGTGATCCCTATCCGTATGCTCTGAAAGAAGATTCAAACTAATTTTCGAATTTTCAGCAAGTCGAACCGGTGGAACAGTCCAACAGCTCGCAGCAAAAGTCCCTAAAGGCTGCGGACGAGAAGTAAGCCATAGAGGAGAATGAGTCAAAAAACTTTCTTTCATGTCATCCAAAGATTTTCTTCATTCTAGAAGATTCTTTTTCTAATGAAAAATCTAGGGAGAATTCCAGAATTTTTTTATAAACAAAGCATGTATTTTCAGAAACCCGGTGCGCCTCGACGTCTTCACGAACTCGGCATCGAGCGCATTGTCGACATTCGAACACGCCCAACCCAGGCAAGAGGGATTAGCCCACTCCAAGGGCGCTGCGCGTCTGCATACAGTCAAGAAGAACTTCATCAACCTCAAGAGGGTCACCAGCTACAATGGCGCAAACGGAGCAGCACTCGAAGACGAGGTAAAGTAAAAAAGAAATGAAAGAAAAGCTTTAAACCAAAATTGAAAGGATGAAGGAAAAAGACTAATGAATTTAACTTCAGCCTTACTACCATGGCTACATGGCGCGAGAGGAGGCAGAGCGACTCGTGCAGAAGAACGGCGAATTCCTCGTGCGCAAGACGGAAGTCAAGGGAAAGGAGGCAAGTCAACGGAAAAGAAAATCGAAATCACTAACTAATGAAGCCATCAAAAATAATTCCAGATCAACACATTCAATCTGAAAAAATCCTAGCTCGAAAAATTGCAGACGGCTGTTGTGACAGTGCTCTACAACGACAAACCGCAGCACTTGCAGATTCACGAGTCCCACAACAAGCTCGTTTGGCTCAACGACTACTGCTTTTCGGTTGGAAACACTCCAATGAAATGGAAACACTCTACTTATCCTCTCCTGTTCAGAACATACCCGATCTCATCCGATTCCACATCAAGACGCAGAAGCCCGTCTACAGGCAAGGCACAAAACTCGGCGTTTGGGTCTACAGAGAACAGTGGGAGTTGTACCACGGTGAACAGAAAAGAGGAAGAAGATCTCCAATCCAATGCAATCTTCCTCATTTCAGAGCAAGTGAACATGACGGCTAAATTGGGCAATGGCGAATTCGGCGAGGTATTCAAAGGCACGCTCACGCTCGGACCGCTCACGAAGCCAGTCGAGGTGGCCATTAAGACGCTCAAAGGAAAGGGCATGAGTGCAGACGATAGGTAAAGGAAAGTCAGCTGAAAAACAACAGAAAAATCAAATATTTACAGAGAATAATGAAGACATTTTCAGAGTAACCTTCCTGCGCGAAGCGAATGTGATGCTGAAGCTGACACACAAGAACGTGATCAAGCTCTATGGAGTCGCAACGCAAAAGGAACCCATCATGATCGTCATGGAACTGGCAAGCGGTAGGGCAGGCAGAGAGGGAAGAGGGAGACGAGACAATTCAGAGGGAAGTCTCATCTCGAGACTGCGTGCAACGCCCAAGAAAGAGCTAGACACGAAGCGCAAGTACTGCAAGCAGATCGCCAATGGAATGGCCTACCTGGAAAAGCAGCAGGCATGGAATGAGAGGAAATACAGAAATTAACTGACCAATGAATTTACAGGTGATACATCGCGATTTGGCGGCCAGAAACGTGCTTCTCACGAAGATGGACACCTGCAAGATCAGTGATTTCGGCCTGTCGCTGCTGGGCAAACTGCACAAGGAGAAGAAGATGGTCAAGGTGCCTGTCAGGTGAGAGAATGGAATCACCGAGCAATGCAACCAATTCCAGATGGCTCGCCCCGGAGACACTCGCCACGGGCCTCTACTCGTCCAAATCCGATGTCTGGTCCTACGGTATCGTCATGTTCGAGATCTTCAGCGACGGCGCCGTTCCATACGAGGGCGTGCAGGTAGAGGGATCGAGGAGTAAACGCCAAACAAGGAATGAATTGCAGAACCTGAAAGAAGTGCGCAAGAAAGTGCTCAAGGAAGGACTGCGAGTGACTCCGCCTGAGACGATGTCCAGGGAAGACCAGGTGATCATGCAGCTCTGCTTCATTCAGGACTCTGCAAATCGATGGACATTCGAGGAACTCAAGGAGAAATACAGTCACATTGG
Source organism: Diploscapter pachys (assembly GCA_002287525.1). NCBI lineage: Eukaryota > Metazoa > Nematoda > Chromadorea > Rhabditida > Rhabditidae > Diploscapter > Diploscapter pachys. The sequence continues at coordinate 20,106 of LIAE01006617.1, read as the reverse complement.
TGAGCAGAAGGAGAAAAAGAAGTGCAGGCTACGAGTATTTTCTCCACACATCTGAGCATTTTCTTCTCACGAGTAAATACTTTCTCCTTGTGAAATTCTATCGAATACTTATCCTCCAAAGCACTATTTCTTCATCTTTCCTCTTTTCTCAAAGTCTTCATGTCGAAAAGAGCCTATTCATTTCCAGGAAGAAAATGCTCGCGACCAGATATGAACTTTACCTGAATGACTGAATTGACTTGGTGACTTTGCAGATGACGGCTTCCTGCCCAGATTCAACAAGATGCTGACCAGCGGCAAGTCGACTAAACGCAAAGGCGCCATCAAGACAGAGGCACGCATGGAGACATAGCCCAGTCATTCAACAGCACTCCATCCCGCATTCTGAATCCATTCTCTCAACGTCCTCAACGCGCATTGTCCAATATCCAAATAACCCACGTCTAATCGTCCGATCCAACTAACAATCAAACAAAGGATAATAATATGTGGTGATTACTCCTGTCTTCATCAGTTGTTTTCAAACAGAAAAGTTGAACAACACAAAAATCACACGGCTAGAAAAAAAAGATTTTTTGAGAATACGAGATTGAACAGAATTCAAAAAGAGAACGAGGTCTTCAAGAATTCCCAATGAGAAACTGAACTTCATTGTCAAGTCTTGACAAAAGAGAAGAAAGAAGAGAAATGGCTTAGAATTAGATGTAAAATTTGAATGTTTGACAAAGTGACAAAGAAATGACTCACATGTTTCATTATCACCGTTGCGTTGGTATCGTTTAGAAGTTTACAGTAGCCGAGGTAGATGGAGATGTGATGGACGTAATTTATTTTTTCCCAGTTTCATTCTACTTTCGCTTAATTTCGTCGATAATTGCCTAATTAAGTTGTTGTTTGTTATTTTCATCGTTTCTAAACAAGTAACACTTGTGAATATGAATAAGCCCGTCATTTTGAGACCCTACTCGCTTGAATTGGACGCGTTTTACGAACTCTGAAAGTTTTTGAAACAAAGACAGTTTTCTGATTTTGCATGACTCGGTCCGTTTTTCGATTTTTTTAAAAACTTTTCTATAATTTTTCTTCATTTATAAATAAGTAACAATTGGAGCCATGACAATTTCCAGCAATTTAAGCCCTTTTCCGTGAAAATTAATTCTTTCAGTGTGTTATGTAGATGGACATGGTGACCAACTTTCGTTCAAGGGCCGACCTCGGATTCATTACCGTTTGAGCTCCAGAATTTTTTGAAGTGCGACGGTCAAACTCATCATATCTTTTTTATACATTTTCAAAAATTCATATTTCCCTGTATTTCACACCAGGGCTGTTGCGGAATCGAATTTTAAAAATTCGGAATCGGAAGTTCCGCAACAGTCCTGGTTCAAAGCAGAGGTAATGATGCGAGCCGAACGCAATATGCGAGTAGAAAATATTGAAAAAAGGAAGAGAATGAGAAAAAGGGCGCAGAGTCAACAGTAAGGCTCCGCAACACCCGTTTCCCCGCTAGAGAGAAAGAGGTTTTCCAACTGATAATGAACAGTATTGTAGATACCAGACATTTTACATTGCATTGGACTTTTCTGCGAAGCCTGACAAAAGCTAGAACATCAATAAATATGTGCATCGAAATTTTCAACTCTTATGTCATTTTAATGCAACGTCACAGCAATCATGATTTGTTCAACAGCTAACTATCAACGAATTTGACAAGTGTGCATTGGAGAAGTCGAAATGATTTATTCAATTGATTGATTATGCCCGAAAAATTTGTCTGTCAAGGATCGGGTTCTCAAAAGGACGGCAACAACATTTTTCATCTGATTCGGACAAATCCCGCCAGTCGCTGCCGGTGAATTTTATAAGAGGAGGCCGCTTGGCAACGTCTGACACAATCTCGGGTAGAAGTTCTTTTGCTGTTGAAAAAAACACCTCGCGAACAACCCCAACCTAAACCGCATTATTTTATTGATCAGACTCAATTTAAACTCTTAATAGAGTAGTGGCCTCTATGATTAGCTGATTTTGAGCATTAATTTTGTTCAGAATAAAATATTTTCTCGTTCTTAACAATTAAAAAATCTCTAGAAATTTATTGATTCAACCTCCAACCATAAATATTCAAGAAAGAGCCTTACAAAAGGACCATTTCTAACATCATATCGCATTCGAAATTCCACTTTATATCCGTCCTTTATTATTTTACCCCTGAAAATCATAACTTTCGTTTAAATTTGAATTCATTAGTTGAATAAACATGCTTAAATGATATTGAATTGTATAAGTGAAGACAACGATGACAAAATTATAAAAGTTGATAAAATTGAAATAACATTGAAGATCTATCATCGAATAATTAATTTACTTACATGTAAAGAATTATATTATCGCCGATATCTTTAGTCACAATCTCAATGTCGTTTCCAAATTCTCTTAGCAGAAGTAGGCAGCCAGCTCTAATGGAGAATTTTCCGGCACTTAGATTCAAGTCAAATCGTTTGCGTTTAGTTTCGTATTTATCCACGTCGCAATCACACATCATCTAAATAAATGAGTTATCTTCCACATATTAAAAGTGCATATTTTACTATAGAAGCTTCGAAAAGGTAAATATTTTCAACCACTACACGGTTTATTGAATAGATCAAAAAGTGTTGTTGTGGAAAAAAATAAGTTAGAAGTAATTTTTAATGTAGATCTATCATTACTTTATTTCCCACAATCCTGCACCTGGATTCCATTTTTCTCGTTTCTTATCCGTCTCTCAACTTCAAACGCTTTCCCATCTCACCTTTCTCATTCTCATCTCTTCTTTCCCAATAACATCTAGTCGAGGATATCAAAGAAGCAAGTAACTGTAGCGTAGTGATTAGTGCGTTGAGTACGAGCAAATCAGCCAACGACGGTATTGTCTCTCTTCCATGTGAGAATTTTTGGCATAATTTATTTAAAGAGCGAGAAAGCGTTAAAATCGAGAGACAGACAAGAAACGAGAAAAATGTAAGGCCCAGGTGCAGGTTTGTGGGAAATAAAGAGGAGTACCTGCAGCAATTACAATAGTTACTTTTCTGAAACTTCTATGGCAAACAGGGATGTCAACAGGTAGTATTTTGAAAATTAGACAGTTACACGTAAGGGCAAGTTATTAGAGACTCGCCAAATCTGGGAAGTGTAAATTGGTGCACGCTTGTTTTCATGGTTAGAAAAGGAAGAAATGGCACGCGGAAAGGGGAAACTGGCCTAAAATCATTTTAGATCTCCCAGATGATTTTGGACTCTACGATACAATTTTCGGTAGCTCTTGACAGCCCTGATCGTATATGATTGATTTAACGGAATACATGAATGATCTTGAGGAGCAGTCCTTCGGTCATCGACATTATTTCCGAGCTACTGAATTTGTAATTGATTAGCAACCACCATGGTTCGAGTAGCGACCATTCAACATCTTCAAGATTTTCACATCCATCAAGTATAGTCTCCATATGATAGCGCACATGCTAAACTCAGTGTTCAAACTGTGGATCCATGTGGAACAACTTGAGGATCCGCAGTTTTTGAGAGTGCAAGCGCGTCAATGCGGATCCATGTGGATTCACAATTTGAAAATTTGTGGATCCGTGTGAATCCACATTTACTCACATCGATCCGCAGCACTGGGGATCCGCAAGTTGTCCCACATGGATTCGCAGAAATAAGATGTCAAAGAAGTCGAAAAGAAGAATATGCTAGATATGAGCCATATCTTCGTGCATATCTTAGACTAAATGTTTCCCTAAAGTGATATTACGGACCCTCTAATATGAGTTGTTTTAGTATAAAATCATTTTTCTACTTCAAAAATAGATTCCGATCTAGATCTTGTAAAAATCACGATCCAGTTCTATATAATAACAAATTTCATAGCTCATACGATGTTTCGCATCCATTCTTCCTTCAGCACTTTATCTGGATAATCGTTTAATTCCAATTTAATCGCCCAATGATCTAAAGTGACAGTGAGATAATAATAAGTAATTGTTGAAATTATTCCAAATTTTATCATTGATTTCCTAGAGACGTTTAATTTTTCCGAGCTTCTCTGCACGCTCTTTTCTAGAAATCTTTCGCTTTATTTTAGAAGAAACAGAAATCTAATGGGCTATCCACTATGCCAGTGTCATGATGCGAGAGCTCACGTTTTGGCATCATGCCTTTGGCCAGCAAATGAAAGAATGGAAAATGGAGAGGTTATGAGAGGCTCGGAAAGTAAGCGTCTCTGGGAAAGCTTCTATAAATGAAAACGTACATCGACTAGAAGTTTTCCCGTTTAATACCGCAGGAAGATCAATATATTTGGGGCAGCAATCGACATATAAATATGGTTTCGTCATCATAAAACACTTATCCAAAGCTAATAAGACACGAGATACCAGGTCGACATCGTACCCGATTGGAGACTAAATTTAATTACAACGTTTCTCCATAAGATAATATTAACATTTGCAGCTGCATAGAAAACAGAAATTAAACCTATAAATAACAACACCTACAATTGAAATGCACGGTACATCGGCACGATACAGCATGATTGGCAACAACTTCAGAGCATACAGTGCAAGGTGATTTTCTAGGTAGATAATCACGAGTTGGCGATTTCGTGTGGCAATACCTAAAATACAAAAAAGGTTTGGAAACAGGTAAAGGTTATTCATTTTATCATTCATGCTTAGATTTAGACGCATTGTTATATTCTTAGCATATTAGCAGAAAAAAATGAAAATTACTTAAGATATAACTGTGTTTTCTTTACAATAATAAATCATAATCTCTGATGTATAACAATTAGGAACATTGAAAAATACCTACCCTCATTGTAACAGTTCATAAATAATTTTCGATATTCGTCCATTGTTGGTGGTGAATAGTATTCTTTCGCATCGCGTCTTCGAAAATAGTCAAATAACTGGTAGGCTGCGCTATACTTGAAATTGGCGATAAACTTGTATATCAGACAGATAGTAATTCCGAAGGGTTTTCCATCGTCATTTCCAAGACATATCTGAAGCTTATTAATGACTTTGCGATCAGTGAAGATACTATCAGGAATGATTTATAGTTCAAAAGGCAAATTTGAACGATCACATGATATAAAATTTCAAATATACACATGCAGAAATTGAAGATTCAAATTGTGCATCATAACAACTGGAAAACTTACATCGAACATCCATGAGAATTTATCATAAGAGTTGACACAAAAGCCTTCATATTTCAAAATTGGATAACTTTTATGTGGTCTTCGTAGAATTTTTTGAAGTCGTCTATTTACCGCCGCCATAGTTCTAGCATCATCGTAGTCCAGTCGATTTTCGATCAAGTGAATTAGTTCAAACGCCAAATTACTTAATGACATAATATGGAGTTTGTATTAGTTATGTTGATTCTGAAGATGAAGAATACGAACGCGATAATATATAGACTTAGAATCAATGACTTGTATTGATTATTGCCGAATATTCTACAAATACAGATCCTAAGAAATATTGAAAAACCACTTTTCGAGCTATTTTCTCACTTTTCAGATTATTATTCTCTTCTGAAAATCCACTTGTCACGCTATTTGATCTCAAATGATGATGAACAGAAAATACCTAAAATATGGAAATAATCGAGAAAACCAGCTTAGAATTTAGAGTAGTCTCAGCATTCAAACTGCGTATCCATGTGGATCCACAATTGAAACTGAATGCGGGACCCGCAAATCGCCCCATGTGGATCCGCAAAAAAATGCGGACTTCCACATGGATACGCAGTTTGAACGCTGAGAAGTGAACAATAAATGAAAATCGAAAAAATCTCAACAACTTTGCTTGTTTCTTATTCACTCTATTACGCGGTTGATATTCAAAATTACAGTACTGATTACGAAAGGGTGAAAAACTTTCCTCTTCCTAATTCTGTCTCACCTTCAGGGCTGCAACGAAATCGAATTTCGAAAATTTGTTAAAATTCTCAAACGGAACGGAATTCTGTTGCAGCCCTGCTCACCTTCGCATCAGAAAGCATATTCCATTTGCCAAACTTTCTCGTAAAACACTCTGTCGCCAGCAAGAACTGATAATTAATTATTAGGGCGCGTTCATGCTTCACTCGTGCTCATATGAGAGCACGATCGAAGTATGAACGCACCCTTAGCAGTTGTTTTATGTCTCTGCTTCTCTGAGATTCTATCTCACTTTCATTAACTCAGATCCCGTTCTGTTGAGTCTTCAAGTGTGCCTGATAGATATCAGTGGTCTTCACTATTGCTATTGAATAAACCTATTTTATATTACTAGTTGACGGGCCTATCATCAGAAAGTAAGTAACACTCTCTTTGGAAAGCACACCACTACAGTCGCTGGTCAGCGAATTTTCCCTAATCAAAACCATAATGTTAGCCGCATAATGCAGTGGGTTGTTGAATTTTGGGATTCTCCTTCGAAATTTCGCACTTTTTAAAATTCCATTTCGGTTCACCCCTGATCACATTTGAAGTGGATATTTAGGAGCCTTTACGAGATTATTTTTAGTTTATTGATAGTGACTCATTGTCAGTTGGATTGCGTCTTATTGAGACAAGAAAGGAACATATTCGGCATTTTTTCACTCTTCAAATTTGCTTATCAATCATTGTTGAAAAAGAAATATTCTGCTAATATTTTCAATTGTTATTGATTTATTTCGTAAGTTCTCGTTTTTGGCACTTGCTTCGCTACGATTCTGAGTATATTATTTATTTCGAATAAGATAACTCCCAAAATTCCCCCAAGTTAATATTTCACTAAACCTTTTCATTTCTCATCTTATTTACCCAAATACGCATTTTATTTTTACTCACTTGCGTCGAGGAAGCATGAAAAAATGAAGCTTTTTTTAAAAGAAAACATAGTTCTAAAAATTTCGAACTATCTTCATGTATGCAACGAATGATATGTGATTTGTCGTACGTAATTGAAATGTTTTCGTATATCCAGAGAATTCAGAGGCATTTTCAGATAATGGCAGAAGAATTACCTTCAGGAAATAATACAAATCTTCAAGTGCATGGAAGAGTTGCTAATAACGAGATCGATTGTTTAAAACGATATTTCTCGGTATAAATGATAGACATTCAACCTATAAATGAAATTATTTAGAAAGTCGGATGCATCTTCCAGGCAATGGGAGACAAAGTATCCCTAAGAAATAGTGATGCTCGAATGCATGAAATTGCTGATAGCGAGATCGATAGTTTAAAACGATATATCTTGGTATAAATGATAGACATTCAACTTATAAATGAAGTTTATTTAGGACATCGGACACATCTTTCAGGAAATGGGAAAAGAAGTCTTTCTAACAAATAATGAAGAAGTTGTTGATAGCGAGATCGATCGTTTAAAACAACATTTCTTGGTATAAATGATAGACATTCAACCTATAAATGAAATTTATTTAGAACATCGGATACATCTTTCAGAAAATAGGAAAAGAAGTATCCCTAAGAAATAATAAGGATTCTCAAATGCATGGAGTTGCTGATAGCGAGATCGATAATTTAAAACGATATATCTTGGTATAAATGATAGACATTCAACTTATAAATGAAATTATTTAGGACAACAAACGTCAAATCGACAAACTTGTTGAAGTGGCAGAAAATGAACGCGATCTTGATTGGACGATAGAATGCTTAAAATTAGTGGTTGAATACGTTCCGACTCTCCAGGAGTCCAACATCGGACTTGGAATAGGAGTAAGACATAAATAAAATTGATTGTAGCGATATAAATTCAGATATTTGTAGGTAGAAGAGATCTCCAATGTTCTTTTGACGGGTGCCGACGGCCAACTCGTCAGCAACGACCAAGTCTTTGATCCGCTATCGATTTTTCAAACCCTGATCGGAGAATTCGAGGACTGGCTTAGAAATCATCCAGACGAGGAACCAATTGTAAGTCAATGCTATCTTATCATTCTCACTCTAAAGATGATGCTAGATTAGAATGTGTGTGGGAAATTTTGTCTCTCCCGAATCTACTCTTTTATTTACACTCATATCTATTTAGAGAGGCCAAGTTTTCCTTTTTTAAAGGGGAGAAAGAACACGATTTTTTGACGTTTCAATTATCGTTAATTATACCGTTAATTAGTTGATAATTTCATGAAACAAACACCAATTAGGGTAATAAAATGCGCCCGAAATGATGGCGTCGTTGGTTTTTCGAAAAAAGGACCTTCTGAAGACATTAATGACATCGGAACTCTAGTAACATAGCTTTTGATAGGATGAACTATTTTTGAAAATCTAAAAAGTTTTGAGCTTGTCACGACCTCGCTCATCATCCTGATATCCAATTTACCCAATCCGATCAATTAGGGAAAACCACTTGGCCTCTCTAGTCTTATTCACCATCCCAGCCAACCTTTCTTTATAAGAAATTTCGTCTCGAACATCAGTTGCCCATATCAAATTGGCACTCGATCATTTCCATTAACAAAGACATTTTACATGCGAAACTTTTGTAAAATTCGGCAGGCATGACAAAGGTTTATTACCGTACCTCAATGTTAAGCGCTTTTTATTGCTATTATTAAATTTTCTGTTTTTTCATGTGGTAAAAATTATTTTGCTCCCATGCTTCATACAGACGAGAGATATTTTTTTCCTCCGAGAAAAGAGACCAGATAAAAGCGATAGGGGGATGCCACGTTGTCGGAATATTTTTTGTGAAATAAATATTTGAGAGTAAAGAAAGCGCGGCTTTCCTTAGTTAATGAACATGATAGTATGCTTGAGGACTCTAAACAGCCATTCTTCATAATCGTTAATGAATTCTATGTGTAATTTCACTCTTTATCTGAATTTGTAAACAATTTTTGTCAACTGAAACCATTTATCCTTGATGCTGCTAAATTTTCGAGCTTGTCCTGAAATTTTTAAGGATAATAAATAAGTGATTAAAATTACTAATACTTCCATCATAGATCGTAGAATTCCAAGTATCCGACTTTCCCAACAGCCCGCCCATCTTTACCGTCAAGGAAAGCGATCCTCTGACGATGTACAAGATTATCGAAAGCCAGAAAGTAAGGGTACGAGAAGGCAGTTACTAAATGGCGGAGACTCCGTCATAGTGGAGTGTCTCTTTCACAATATTCCTTTCAAATTTCATCCTCTCGTCTATCCTTAACTATAGCATTCCGCCATTTAGTAACTACCGTACGAGAATTTTTGTCACCTAGCTGAGTTTTCATTCGAAATTTTAGCCTTACGAAGTCTGGAATGGAGCGGGCGCTGCATTGATCATCGGAGTATCGGACTACAGTGAAAGTAACCCTCAGATGGATTCGCTGCAGGTAATATTTTCATTTCCATAATTATTCTTCAAACAAATTATTTAGGGCGTCGAGATCGATGTCTGCAACCTCGGGCATTTTTTCACGACCCAACTGAAGTATAAAGTTGGCATCTGCAAGAATCAATCTGCTAAAGTGAGAATTTAAATTTCATAGATTTATTTTCATAAAACTGAAATGCAGCGGCGTTTAGGTTTTTAAGAAAACGAATAATAGAAATTATTATAGGTATATTTTCATTTTAGAAAATCAGACAAGCGATCAAAGAGTGGAGCGGGAGAACAGAATTCAAGGAGGCATCGATCATTTTCGTGGTTCTGGCTGGTCATGGAGACCACGAAACATTTATCGGTTAATAGCTCTTTCCACAATTACAAATATTTCAATTGAGCAAGGAAAAAAAACGAAATGTTCCTAAATTTCATCAAATCAAAAGAAAAGATGAAGAAAATAGAAAATAATTTGCTTTAAACGTAGCAAGTGACGGCGATTCCATCCCGATTTTTGACCTCGTCCAGTGCATCGACAACCTGCACTGCCCCTCTGACAACCCTAGGCCCAAGATCGTCCTGAACCTCTGTTGCCGTGGTGGTTCGTTATTTTTCTCGATAAAAGTCAAGATTAAGTTAAGCTGATAGATGGTTTCATTTTCATTAATTATTAAATAGGTCTCTTATAAAATAATAGTTTCTTATTAGCTAAAATATCACGAAAATTAGCGATAGGAGCAGGATGGCTTAAGATAGCTTATTGAAGTATTTCATTATCAAAACTCTAGAGTTGACCCAAGTAGGGAATAAGTATAAGAAGCCCAATAAGCACCACACGAACAAACTATACTACCTGATGCCCGAAGTCAATCCGGACGAGGACATTCAGGCCACAGAGGTTAGATTCTTTACTAATTTTCGTTTTTTTCTTGCTTTTCAAGACTTCCATCACGTTTTTGGGCATAGGGATTTTGCATAGTGATTTAAAAGTTCATTAAAAGGAGAGAACATTTTTCAAAAGATGCTGGTTTGAATTAATGATATGGAAATATGCTTGTCACCAAAATATCATCGTTGGGAAATGATAGTAGAATCAAAATCTCCATTTATCACCAGCATAACTTCTCATAGGGACTATTCTCTATTCCACGCTTCTGATTTCGTTTCTATTCAAATCTCAAACATTTTAGTATTGCTAATTACTGTCTTCATCTATCCTATCTTATTCTAAACCTCTAATATTCATCAATCCAAATGATTAGAAGATAGAAGTAGAGAGAAGAAAAAAAATAGCTTTTGTTTATATTTTAACTTTCTGAATTTTGCTCTAAATTTCAAAATTTGACCTATCACTCTTCGCCCACTGCAAATTGTCCCGTTCATCAATTCAGTCAGCGTCTATAAAACAAACCAATTAGGCGGGATTAGCCTCAAAAACCTGGAAGCCTTCTTAGAGTTAAAAAAAACATAATCCTTTCAGATAGTACCTGCACTTAGTGACTTTCTCTTCATCGATTCCACCAGTCCATTCTCGGCGGCGATAGAACATCCCAAGGGCAATTCCTATCTGAATATACTTCTCACAGTATGTATTTTCCGCTTTAAACAGTATAAAAAATGAGAAAATTTTGGCGACACATTCCTAAAAAATCGATATGCAAATTGAGATACAATTTATCGTTATCTCCTTTTTAGGTGTTATCGAAAAACTGCCATGATACGAACATCCTTTTGATGCTCGAAGAAATCAACGGAAAATTTAAACAATTCTACCGCAAACTGCCGAAGGATACTTCAGGGAGAATCGTTCAACCATTTTTCAGTAGCAGTCTGGACAAAAGTCTCTATCTATGTCCGGGCTTCGGAAATGCTGAATTCGAACTGGTGAGAATTTAATTCATTTTAATCATTTCTGGACGCAGTGATTGCATTTTAGTGCAGGGTGCTGAAGGATTTTTGAGAATTTTTTAGGGGATATTGCGCACTGCTAAATTTGTTGGTAATCATATCAAGATGTGTTGCTTTAATGGAAAGATACGCAATTATGATAATGATTCTTCTATCCAAAACAAATGGCTCGCCAAAATAGTCGCTGTAATTGTTGAGGAGTGAGATGCATTTGGGAGAGAACGAACGAGAAATGAGTGAAATTTGCGAGCCATAGAGAATGATCTTTCATCCAATATTCCCAGAATAATAATGTACTTTTCTCTATTCCTCATTTCATCTACAACATGATTTGAACATCTTTTCTCAGTTAGATTATAGGGACTTATTTCTCATTTTTTCCTAGACAGAAATTTCACTAGAAGTAATGTATTTAGTGCAGCAGAGTTATTCAACTTTGGTTATAAGAGAATACTTCATTGAATATCTTGCATCATTCTCCTTCTCTTTTCAAGAAAAGTAGAGCGAATCATTTTTCGATGAATAACAAATGACTTCTTATTTATGCCATTGCATACAGATAGAGGAATGAATAGGAGAGAAAATTAATTGATTTTTGAAATAAGGTAAGGAAATATTATCAAAGTGCAGGAAGAATTGCATTTGAGAAGTGATACATCAACCAGCATAAGCCTAGGAATCATCTACGCTCATCTCATCTTCCAATTCATTATGTCATACATGACAAACTTGACTAGGTCAAATTATTTCGGTCACCTTCAAAATATTAATTCTTACTGAAAAATGCAACTATCAAAACTAAGTTTATTTGCTATTGATTAATCCATCGTCTTCAAAAATGCGCATAGTACTGCAAATCTATTCCATATGGAATGAAATGAAAATCATAATTCTTATAATCAAAGATATTTTCTCTTTCATAATGTGAATTCATCCCAAGATTCTGAACATATTCCAAAGCTTAGATTCTTTTACGACCTCTTAAAAATTCGGTTCTCTCATTGTTCTCATTGAAACCAATTCTTCTCGATTTCAACATCCAACCAATCAGAATCCTGCTGCGTTTTCTATTTCAGGTGCCTTAAATCTAGAAGATATCGGGGCAAAAATCGAATGTGACAGTTTCGTTATTGTGCAGAAATTGAGCTTTCCGGGAAAGAATTCATTTCTTTTTTCTCCTTTTCATCCATCAAACGCGAATGCTCCTCAAATTTTCATATTAGGGTGCGAAGTGAGTGAAACGGTACAAGGTATTGTCGAAAAGGAGCGAAATCTAATGATGGGCGAAGGGAGTCAATCCGTCAAAGACAGGAAACAAACGATATGATTGCCAATGAATCAGGGCTTTTCACAGGGGATCGGTGAAAAGAAAAAGTTGAAGGGAAATCTGTACGTTCAATTTGTTGTCAAATTTATCTTCATAATTTAGGGCCGGAGACAGTTTGAGGAGCAGAGCACAAAAGAGGCAGCGAAGAAGAAGGAGAAGAAAGCGAAGAAGGAAGCAGCAATGCAGCATGTCGAAGAACTCCAGGCGCATGCCAAGGAGTGCAACGACAGACTCCTGAGATTGGAGCAGGTCATTTTCTCAGTTTATAGTTATTAGTTTTAGTTCTACCATTATACCATTAGACATTCGAAAGATTTTTCTAAGTATGCTATTCTTTCTAGAATGGGATTTTAACTGGTAAAGATATTTAAAGAGAAAAAAGCGTAGTGTATGTTCAAAATTGAACTTTTGATTAATGAAGTCGTTGATTTTTATGAAGCCAGGCTAAGAATTATTCTACTCAAAAAATAAAATCGGGTTTTAGTGTTACTTCGATCTATTCCAAATGAAATATTTCATCATTGATGAAAAATTTCGAGATGAATTATCAATGTTTTCCTTCAAGAATAGATATTTCTTTAAGAATAAAAAAATCATTAATTGAAAATTGAAGGATTTTCATAGCTTATTTGAAAATTCTCAGGTAATACAATCAAGCTAATTTTCAGGAAAAGAAAGAGGCTGAAGAAGCATCGAAGGAGAGGGAAAAGCAAATGCAAATGATGATGAAGAACCAAGACAAAGAGATTGAGCAGCTGAGGAGGGAGTTGAAGGAGTCTCAGAGGAGGCTGGAGGAGACTGAGAAGGTGCGAAGTTTTATGATTCAAATTTATTGCGTTTTTTTTCTTGAAGAAAGTTTATTCAGGCAAAAACTTGATTTATTTTTTGTGTCTTCCAAATTTTTGCTAAAATGAAGCGCGAATTTTTATTTTCATTATTTTAAACGAAAATAGCAGTGAGAAAATTTCGTTTTGAACATTTTTCGAATTTTTAAAACTCTTGACATAAGTTTCAATTTTTGACTAGAATGAAATACTAAATTTAATATTTATTTGGTCCTATTTCCAGTCAAGATTAAAATGTTTACTTTAAATTTTACAACAAGATTTCTTTACCTTTTTATTGAACTTATCATAGAAGATTATGCTAAATCATCAGCAAATTAAGTCAATACTTTCAGGGCTGCTGTCTGGCGCAATCGAGTTTGGAAGATGCATTTCTGAGGTCGTCAGATGAAGGACAACAGTGAGACTTCGAGAAGAACAGTGCAGACAAGAGAAAAGCAAAGAAAAAGATGCTCGCTTCTAGTTGTTTTTTGCTTTCGAGAGCCTAGGAATAGTTCTGACTAGCCTTCCCTTGTCTAGAAATTTTACTTCGCAAAAGTGCAAAACACTACCAAATCAAAAACTGACTCTCTCACACTATAAAATTTCATAGTTCTTCCCTCCTAAAAATCCATCAAATCATAAAACTAAAACTATCCAATTTTAAAAAATTCAATGTCATTTAAAATGTTTCTTTATCATAATTCAATCATCCCATTGATGTTATTTTCTAAAATTTGCAAAAAAAGTTCGTTTCTTTTCATCCATAAAAATGCAAAAAATCGGTTCACTAAAGCAGAAATCACTTCTAATATGGATAATTGCCCAATTCTCTCATCAAAACCTATACGTTGCACACCGCCGGAAAATTATGCATCTTTTGATGCAAATCTCATCTCAATTGGATCATCACATCTTTAGATATAAGCGTGCACAAACAGACACTTTACAAAAATAGTAACAGGGTTTGATCAAAAATAATCGAGAAATTAACTTAGCATTCAGAGCAGCGTTCCAAAAAATTCTAATTTTGATGATTTCAGATTAAATACAATTTCATTACTGACTGTTAAAATCAATTATATCAAACTTAGACTTTTGAATCGATTGTCATCTCGTGGAAAACCAATTTCAATGACGATTCATTAGCATAAAACTTAAAATGAAGTTAATTTCTATTGCTATCTTAATTTTTTTAACTCGACTCTTCGATTTGCGAAATTTGGAGCGTTTTGTTCGATTTCGATCGGTTTCATTCTACTTTTGCTTATATTTCGTCTCTAACTATATTCAACGCCCTCCACGGTCTGTCAAAAGTCTTTAGTATGGCGCATTCGGTACGTGTCAAATCAAGACACGCGCAAACACGTGCGTTAAAGAGTCGATTCATTTATTTTTCGCCCAATTTCGCCGATAATTGCCTAATTAAGTTGTTTGCTATTTTCATAATTTCTAAACAAGTAACATTTACAACACATGAATAAGCCCGCCATTTTGAGACCCTACTCGTCTGAATTGGACGCGTTTTACGAGCTCTGAAAGCTTTTGAAGCAAGGACAGTTTTCTGATTTTGCATGACTCGGTCCGTTTTTCGATTTTTTTTAAAACTTTTCTATAATTTTTCTTCATTTATAAATAAGTAACAATTGGAGCCATGACAATTTCCAGCAATTTGAGCTTTTTCTGTGAAAATTAATCCTTTCAGTGTTGTGTAGAATGATATGGTGAACAACTTTCGTTCGAGGGCCGACCTCGGATTCATTACCGTTTGAGCTCCAGAATTTTTTTTTGAAGTGCGACAGTCAAACTCATCATCATGTCTTTTTTATACATTTTCAAAAATTCATATCTCCCTGTATTTCACACCAGGGCTGTTGCGGAATCGAATGTTAAAAATTCGGAATCGGAGGTGATATTTGAATTTTTCTTGAAGTTGGAGTTGGAATCGGAATTGAAATTCTCGCGGAGTCGTCGCTACGCCTTCCAGCTTAGAGATGGAATTGTCGAACTTCTTCAGGAGTTTGTCGAACGTCTTCAAGAGCTCGTCGAGCTGAAGCTGAAATTAAAAGATAAATGTAAGCATTTTAAAAAGCGTTTGATGAGGGCAAGTTGCAAATACGTAGAATAAACGAAGTTACGTTAGCATTTTTATCGAACTTTTTCAAAAGTGCGCGATAAAATGAGCCTAGTTGGGGGGCAAAAAGCAGCGAGGGCATGAACAGTTTATGAGATAAGCTTGCAACCTCACGGCATCACTTTATTTAGTAGTTTTTTTTCTTGCTTATCAGACCTAAGGACTAACCTTGGTTTCCTGTCCGTATCCATTTCCGTCGGGACGCTCGACTCTGCTCGGCTCTCTGCCCGACTCTCCGCTCGCGTTCTCCGCCATGCCCAGTTCAGACTGCAATTTCTTTATCATTTTATTCAAATGAAAAGAATAGGAAAGTCAAATTTTCAAATGTGTTTCTAAAAATTCGTATTTGACTTACCATCCTTCTTGGGTAATTTCTATATGACATAATGAAATTAGGACGTGCGTTACATACTATCACATAAATCATAATTGTTTTGTCAAAGTAGTGAACCAAAGTTCATAACGTCTACTCAGGATCGTTCGAATATTTGTGAATCAACTGACCATTTCAGACATCTGCGTCACTTCACTTGAACTATTCGTCGGCTGTTTCGTGATTGAGAAGTTCACCTCCTGAAAAAGTCATAATTAGCTAGATTTGTGAGAGATGATTCTATTTGAACATATTTAAAAGCAAAAAAAACACCGCAGATTGACTAGTAGACATCGACCTTCCCCCAGCAGAAGTGCTCGTTGGAATGGGACTTGGCTCAATAGTGGCGTAGATGGGTTCTTCTTTTTCGCGAACAATGTGCCCGTCGAAATAAGAAGCGAAGATGGCATTGTGGTTCTGAAATTTCAAATAAAGCATTTTAAACCATTGTAACTAAAAGAGTGAATCATTCTGTTCATAGCGTGAAAAAATGAAAAAGGCCGTCTTAGCCCTGATTTGAATACTATTGTGAAGGTTGTGAAGGCTTTTTCCCTTTAATGTGATTATATCATGAGACGAACTTACTACGTGATTCATGAACTTGCTTCTCATGGTTTCCGGAAATTTAAATATCGCCGTGGTGAATGGACCTTGGCTCATCCTGAAATCCTTAATTGTTATTTCTGTTAAGAAAAAGGGACGGCGACGTTTCCGAACTGAGCTTTTTCTGAATAGCCCCCACCTGGCTCCCCTTGGAGGTATGCAAAATGGGCAGTTCGGAAACATCACCGTCTCGATTTTGGGGGAATGAGAGATGACCAATCAATAGTTAGTTAGTGGTTGTAGGGAGGAAAAGTTATCGACATGGCTTCGATCGAATCAGAAAAAGGTAGAGCCGAAGGATGGAGAAACGAGAAAAAGCACAATTGAGTTTGAAGAAAAAATGATGTAAATTAAAGTGAAAATCGATCCTAATTGAACGTTTCACTACAGTAGTAGACATTTACTCTCCGTTTTTCATGCTTTCTTAATTTTGACACTGACACGATGTCAAAAGTATGAACGCACCCTAAAGGCATTGAACTGAATTTAATCATTTTATGTAACTAATTACTAACTTTTTCCTTTTCCTTACTTATCGCCTACCTCGGAATGAATCAGGATCGGGGTGCGCACGTCAATCGGTCTGAGGCACTTCGACCTAAAAAAATAACAATGAATTAAGCTATGAAAAATATGCAATAAATGTATCACACTATCAGGTCCATTAACAAAGGATTTTCTAAACGCAGGAAAAGGGCGCCGCATGGAAATGGGCAAAGTGAGTGGGGATCGACGCTACCGTACTGCTATGTTAGCAGTTTCCTTCCTTTTTCGAATTTCGCGTTTTGTTCGAATATTTGTCGATTATTTTTGTTATTTCTTTTTGCAAAAATTATTTCCTATCGTTCCAGACCTCCGACACCCTCTGCCTACCCACATCTGCTGAAGGAACGTCGAGGTAATCCCAAAATTGCCAAAAGTTAGGCC
>LIAE01006616.1:76522-105603 GCA_002287525.1 Diploscapter pachys | reverse complement strand
TCCGACTCTTCGAAAGAAGTGGTCTAACGAAATTTTGGAACAGCCTTCCACAGGAGGGCACCATATTTCTTCTAGATTTGTGATTCAGGGAGTCGGTGATCGGCAACTCTGTGACGTGGTGCATTCTGATTCAGCTGCTCTGCACTGTACTTATCATCGGCATCGTTGCTCTCACCTACAGAAATGCGAAGGCCAACTTCACCAAGAAATTGCTGCAAGTCGACAAGAGGGTAAGGAGAAACTCTGATCATAATAAAAACCATTTATGCTAATTTTGGAAATTTGAGTTTGAAGGAACGGCGTAGCGTGAAGTGATAAAATAACAATTCAATAGTACATAGATGATAAAAACGCGCATGGAAGCATCTTGCCATTTCGTCATCACGCTATTTCCAAGTGTCCAAATTTCAGCTGCAACAGATCACGCACCGCACGAATCTGCAGATACCAAATACGTGTCTGATCGAGCAGATCGCGAGGCACATGAAGGTGGAATTCGACGCGCTCGAGGGCGACAAGTCCAGACGCGTCGAGGTCATTCTAGGGAAATCAGGCCAGACTTTTGAATCTCAAACTTTGGCAGAGAATGTCTAATTTCATGCTTTTAAAAATTTTCAATAGAATTTTAGTCTCATTATATTCTGACTTTTCTTCAAAAGTAATTCTAGTATCAAAAATGTTTCACAAAATTTCAACACAAATTTCTGTTTCATTATGTTTTCCAAAAAAAATCAAATAACAACATTTCAGTATCAATGATGTTGAGTTCGATGGATAATGCAGAAGGCACTCCTCCCCTGCTGGACAAGTCCTATCAACTGAATGTCTCTCACTCGACCGAATGAATCGATGCATTTCTCCCCAAAAAGATCTCCACACGTTCAATCCAACAGTTCCTAGATCACACGCCTTTAAAATCTATTAATTCTCGAAATAAAGACTCCGAAATTCCTATCCTTATTTCTCTACTGAAGAAACTGTCTATCAGCAGTTTGAATATTTCACCCTTGGAAAATTCCATTTCTATTCAAGCGTTTTCTAGAACCGATTCTAAATGAGGGACCTAATTTTAAAATCCTTTCTGCAATGCCTCAATTTATCGCGGCCAGCTTCGAAAGTTGCGCAGGTTAGTTTTCTGGTAATTTGAAAATAGACTTTTTTACGCAAAATATGAAATCGCAAGATTTGGAGAATATTGGATAAGTAGAAAGAAGACTGGCTGAGAAAGAAATTCATTTTGACATAGCAAAGTCCTGTTGTCAAAGAGTCTGGTTATTTTTTCAGTTTTCTACCATTTCCTTTTAAAACTCCTCAAATTCAGGCCTTGGAATTTGACGGGACTCATTTGATTCTGAAGAGTCAATCGGATAATTCGAGAAAATTGATCGACCTGACTGGAAAGCGGCTGTTTGTGGCTGGATTCGGGAAGGCCGTTCTCGCCATGTTCGAGGGGGTTCCTGCCGAATTGCCTGTCGAGGAGGCCATTATCATTGCCCCGGAAGCAGCTCTAAAGTAAGTCAAATTACCTCATGTTTGGGCCTGAAAATATAGTAATTAGCTGATTTTCAGAGTATCAGATGAGTCGGAAAGTCTCAAATTCCGCTACACGATTTTCTTCGCAGCTCGAAACAATTTACCTGATGAGAATTCGGTAAAGGCTACAGAGAAATTTGTGGAATTTCTCAAGGAAAGGGACTCCGCACATTCAATTTTCCTGTTCTTGATTTCGGGAGGAGGCTCTGCTCTGCTTTGCAGCCCTGTGAATGGGGTCAGTTTGGAAGAGAAGCAAGCGACAATCAAAATGCTCACTTCGAATGGTAATTTTTTTTTCGGAAATATGGAGGATACAATAGAACTGAAAAGAAAATAACAATAATTTTTCATAATCCTTCTATACTAACTAGTATATCATGTCGTCTTGTAGCTTCCAAATTCCTAAATTTCGAAAAGTGAAAATCGACAGAAACATTATTTCAGGAGCAGACATCAAGCAACTGAATATCGTGAGACAAGCTCTTTCGAATGTGAAAGGAGGCCAACTCTTGGGGAAAATTCAGCAAAGTCAGGCAATCAGCCTGATTATCTCCGACATTGTTGGAGATTCATTGGAATTCATCGCCAGTGGACCTACCGTAATCCAGACAACCCAAGGGAAAACTGCGCAAGAAGGTAGGGGATTGTTGATTTTCGGAAAAAATATTAGGAAAGTTGCAGTAATCCGAGATTTGAATTTGGAAGAGAAGCTGCCTAAGAATGTAGATGAACGAGTGTCGATACGAAGAGAGGCGGCTGTTCATGAAAATGTCTCGAATCTCATCATTTCAAGCAACAAGGATTTTCTCAACGATTTGAAGGTTTGCTTTCAGAAAAAATCAAAAGAATTTCAAACTTAAAAATTTCTAGAATCTTCTGAATGACCACAACTGCTGTATTGTAACCGATTCAATCACGGGGGATGCGACTGAATTTGGCAGGGAACTGGCGAGACTTGTGATGAGTCGACGAGTTTCTAGTAAGAAAGGCCCTTTCTTCCATTCCCTTCAATTCACGAGTTCAGATTCCTGGCTGACAAATCTGGACCGTTCTAGCCTTTCGCCTTCTATCCTACTTTTTGGTGGAGAAACAACCGTCAAAATCAGAGGGAATGGAAAAGGAGGCAGAAGTCAGGAGGTAAAAAATTTCTGCCTTCTGTTATTTTCACCCTCTTTCCTGGAAAAGGGGAAAAAATAAGGCAGCAAGTATAAGGGTCAACAATTCCTGCGTTCTATGAGTGAAAAGGGGGTTTTTTCTTGCAGTTAGCCCTTGCCTTCCTGGTTGAAATTCTCGAAACTTGCCAAACTGACGATTTGAAAGAGCTGCCTGAGTTCGTGCTGATGGCTGCTGGAACTGACGGACAGGACGGGCCGACTGACGCGGACGGGGCTGTTCTCGAGAGAAACGACATCGATTTGCAGGTACTTCGAGGAGTTTTCACTAGAAAATGAAAAAAAATGACCCGTTTTTCAGAAAATCCCAGAAATTCTGGATTCTGCCAAGAAGTCACTAGAAAATTCCGATTCGTACAATTTCTGGAG
Source organism: Diploscapter pachys (assembly GCA_002287525.1). Lineage (NCBI taxonomy): Eukaryota > Metazoa > Nematoda > Chromadorea > Rhabditida > Rhabditidae > Diploscapter > Diploscapter pachys. The sequence goes on along the minus strand of LIAE01006616.1, from coordinate 102,529 downwards.
CACTTTCAACGAGGGAGAGTGCCATTTGAAAACGGGTCTGACAGGCACAAACGTGATGGACGCAATCGTTCTCAGTCTGTGATAAAAAAAGTGATGAAATAAAATATTTATTTGTTCTATGAAATCTTGTGATTTTGATGAAATCACACACAGAGGAATGTATCACAGTCAATAGAATAAGATTCTATCATAAATTATTGAAGAAAAAGCAGTGGACTGTATCAAATCGTTGAAGAAAGTAGAGTACTTTAAGAGAATTTCGGAAATACAAAGCGAGAAATGCAGAGAGGGAAAATTATGCGCAAAAATATCAACTTCTTGTATAAGTCACCAATTATTTGTACTTTCCCTACACTCCCTAGCTGTAAAGTCTGATGAGTTTTAATAACGATAGCGGCTATGATGAACTGGTGATTATACAAGAAGCCAAAAATATTAGTGAAGAATAAAATATACTCGCTGAAATACACATATAATAAGGGATGAATATGAAGATACATACAGACATACTCGTAATGTGGAGGGACCGCCAAGTGGCTGCTAGGCTGCTATCGATGAAAATTACACACAAAATGAGCAGACGACGATTATTTGAGATTTCGAGAATGTGATAAGTCAATTTACGGTAAACAAGAATGAGACAAACAGAAGAAATGCGCCTGAGCAAAATTGCGTAAAAGACGAGATTCAGCAACCCGGAAATTACAAGACAATAAGACGATGGAATATCATTGGGAAGGAAAATGGCAAAACATTTTTCTTGCCCAATACTATTTCGTATGTCTTGTATTTTCCAAATCGCCGCAAGATTCTTACCTAAATTGCAGATGAAGAATAGAGAATGGGAGCCTCTTATGGTTTTTATCTCTTTTTTCTATCTCACGTAATTTCAAGAAGTATTGATATGAAAAGCAATTTGTAAACCGCAGGACATTGCAAAATAGTTTGAGAAAAGGTTTCGTATCCTACCTTTTCCTATTTTATTTCACCTTTGTATCATGATGTCATGTGGTTCGAATTTTCATGTTAAATTACAAGAAGCTGAATTCGGCTTCCTGTATACGTATTCTCTCCAATTGAAGGACATTCTCTAATAGTAGGACACCTCCCAAATGCCAGAACTATCCATTACCCAACTCAGATCATCTCAAGAAGTGCTTTATAATGTTCTTTCGGGTGTATAGAGTGGAATTAGTTTTGATTTGAAGTGATTGCGATCATTAGATGAAGAGTTGTGGCGGTTTGAAAAAGTCGATTTTCTCAAACATTGGGATTGAAAAATAGAAGGACACGCCCCCTTCAATTAAAGGGAATACCGTATTTCACCAGTTCGCCATAACCATATCATTTGTAAAATTAACTATCTTCTTCTTGCATTCTCTAGCCCTAAAGTCGGCTGAATTTTACAAATTGTTGTCATGGATAACTGGTGAAGAAGTATAAAGAAAGCTCGAAAATTATCAATTAAAAATCAAATGATTCGATCCTCTCCGTTGGAGTCCTCTGAATCTGAGGGTCCATCGAGCAAATGGCCCTCTTCTGCTGAGGCGAGGAGGGAGTAGCGAGTGGGCAGGTGGGAGGCAGTTGCAGTCAAGCCAAGGCATTTCTTCGAGGCCGTCCAGCGGTCGAAATTCACGCCATTTCCGAGGCTGAAAGCACCAGCAGTTCACTCAGATCGATAAATCGATAATGGGCAGAGTGACGACACAGCAACGCAGGGACGCAGAGGAAAGAGAGGAAAGGAAATGAGAGAACCGAGGAGAATTCATACGGCTAAATTTGCAAAGTTCGTTTTAGGTAGTAAGAGGAGAATATTGTCAATTCGCAAAAGAGCGGTTATTCGAGTATAGAGCGTTATGTAGACGTTTGAAATGTTATCCTTCCTTTTTTCTTTTCGAAGAAATAGTTTTCTGCCTTCCCTAATCACTCTCGTTTCCAATGATCGCTTTTTTTCCGCGTTTCTAATAATATTTGATTGTCGCGAATTGCTACCTTAGGAACTTTACAAATTTCCGAATTCATATGTTCTCAGAGTGAGAGGCATGCGCATACCGTCTAGCGACCGGACTGCATTGCCATTAATATGCCTCATTTCGTATTCGCTGGTGTGCACTCCATTAGACAACTCGCTCGTCTCGTCCGTCTGTCTGTAGCTGCATTGCCCAGGGCTGCTGGTCGATTGTCTGTACGTTAGGGGCGCGTCTCGTCTCGTTTTAAATTCCGAGCCGTCGCCTTCGCTGCAAAGTGGCAATTCTCAGATCTCCGATTCTCTCATCAACTCAGACACCCAGACCCAGGCAGAGTTTAAGGCTTAGAGTCCCGATCTCCCACGCGTACCCTCTTCAGTCAAAGTGTTCATTTCAAAATCCTATTGCGGGCGGTAACCTGGAAAAAGTAGTTGGCATAGTTGCATCGTTGCATTCGAAATAGCAAAGGAAGAGTCTTTTCCTTAACGAGTCCTATACTATTCCGCATGCAACCATGCTACGACGGAACTACTTTCCCAAATCGCCTTCGGGTCCCTTTTTTCATCAATTTTCTATAGGAAAATGTTGCTCTGATGATCTCTTCTCTCCTATATCTTTTGGATCTGGTTGAAAATCTGCCTAGATCTGTAGGACAACGACAAAGCAATGCGGTGGAGAGGCGACACTGTGCATGGGGTTAGAAGTGGGTGGAGAATGCAGAAAATAAAATCATCAGTGAACTATAAAAATCTACCGGTGCGTAAGAGTGAAATTTAGAAGAGGAGAAAAAAAATTCAGAAAGAATAAAAATGGGGAAAAACGCAATTAAAATTAATATTGTAGTGCCTGCTGCATGCAAGACAGTGTGCAGAAGCATTTTGAATTAGTCTTCGACATTGCAGAAGGAATATTTAGAAGGGAAAAATAGCTGGTTGGCTGACCTGCTAAAGACGGGCAGGAACCAGAACCAGGGGTTCGTCCCGAACACCTCTCGATAATTAGCCCGAATGCCATGGTTGAACGCGTTCCTGTCGGGCCCTGTTTCCAACATCACTGCGCGGAAGGATTCTGCAATTTCTAGATTTGTAAGAAAAAAGAAGATGTGGAACTTGAATTGGAAGACAAAAAATAAAAATTTTGAATTGAATTTTATTGTTAGATTGTATGAGATGTTTTTTCTACTGAATTTCTAGGGTTTTTCAATCCTCACCAACGGTGGTCCGATTTTTGGAAGTGAGCCACAAGTGGTAGATGAAGAGACATAACAGGGAAATGGCGAAGAGCATCGAGACGAAAATCAGGAACATCAACTGGAATTTGCCCTTCTAAATAAAGTAGTTTCAGTCTTTATTTTCCAAACTCTTTGAACGGCTGCAGTATTTCTTTCTGCAATAAATAATTAGCATTTTCTTCCCACATGCTCAGACGGGAAATTTCGAACCGCAGTTAACCGCACGAAATGAGATAGTATATTTCCTTATCGAGAGAAAAAGATCATATCTTCTCACCGTCTCTCCCAATAAAAATATCTTTTCATGCGATTAACAGTGGTTCGAAATTTCCTAACAAGGAACATGTTGAGACAATTCGAGAAAAGACGAAGAAATAGCATGTGAGAAAAAAGTGATCACTAAAATTTGTGGGAAAAAGCACTCATAGCCATTCGAACTTACATTGAATTCCATTCCCGACTTGAAGTCGAATCGCCAGAAATCGATGAAGAATGGCAGATCTGTGAAGAGGACGAATAGACAGAACAGGGCGCCATATCTGAAAGCAGGGAATTGCGTTTTTGAAAGGAAGTGAAAAATACCCCAGGAATAACAGGAAGAACTTGTAGTTGTGGTAGTTGACGCAGTTGTTCACCCAGGGGCTGCAATATTGCAATATTCACGTTCATTTTGCAGAAACTTCGAACTTTTGGAAAAAAACTCACCACCAAAGCAAATTGTGAAGGAAACCAACTTTTTTCTTTGCAAATTTTTCCCTTTTAAACTTGCTTTGTTGATGAGATTTTCTAAAAGGCGGAATTTTGAGATTTACCAGTGATGATCGAATTTGAGCACGCAGAGCCCGCAAATGGAGCAGTGATGCGCCCTGTCCGGCTTGATCATCTTGCACTTGTCGCAATAGCGAATTCCTGAATTAGACAAATCAACTTTCAAATGAGAACTAAGAAAAATATGGAAAATGCGGAGAGAACTTGTCTATTAGTAACGAGAAAGAAACGATCTTTGGGGGCTCTCTAGCACACAGAGGAAAATCTCAAACTTGTTTCATTAGGCATCTATTTCTTTATGGGGGATAATAGAAAGTTCAATCTCCTTGCATGCTCCTATGCTCGAATAGCCGCTTTATTGAGCGCTGATAAAACATGCCCTTGTCTTAGAATTGGTATGTTGGACTATCTCTTCTGAATAGTTTTTCAAAATAATGATATGCTCACCATCATATCCCTTTGTCCGGATAGGCAGATCTTTCCTCGTGATAAATTTCCTGAGCACTGCGTCTCGTCTTCTGAAGTCGTCGTCCTCGCACGCGGCCAGCTCCATTTCTGCTTCATTGTCGAGGTAGAACTGCAAATTTTTAAGTTGATTTTTTCGAGATGAATCGAAAAAAGCGCATCTTTATTTAGCGTGCTGATCGCACCGAAATTCTTAAAATTTTCGGTATTGATCTTTTAATTCTCTTCGCCATTTGCCTGACCCAGCGTCTTTCCCCATATCACTCATCTGCTGTTTTATTGCTCTTTCCTTCTCTGCAATCCCTCGATAGAGGGATGATATCACTCGATCGTGCCTAAAGCTTGGTTCTTTCTATCGAACAGGACAGAGCACGGCTGCTGTTATTTTTGTTCCACTTCCAAAGATGAAATAAGTTCCTCAAAAGATTCGACTAAGGGCTCAAGTCAACTCGCATGGACAGAAACAGTGCATTCGCTAGCACCCGAGAAAGCAACCGACAGGAGAAATACAAAACTGTTCCCGTGGCCTGCACATTTAGACACCCTCAATTTCTGGAAAATAGCATAGAAAACAGAAGAAAAGATGGCCAAATATACAGAAAATGAAATAAGGGTAGAAGCAATTCGTAAATGATGAGATGACGAGACCTTTTCCCTGCACTATTCCTTCTCCTATTTCCAACCCTTTCCTATACCTAACTATAAATCTAGTCATTTAGAAATCTCCGAAAAATACCTGATGAGGCGGTTTCTTGGGCCTTGTGACGATGGTTTGGTAATAGGAGAAGAGGAAGAGCAGCATGAAAATGTGGAAGAACAGGATGTACAGCGTCCGCTGCAGAAGGTTGTCCACTGTTACTGAAATCTTGATTTTAAAGTTTTCCCGAAAATGAATTTCTTACAAAAACACAACTGCACGATGTAGGCGTAGTAGCCCCACGAAACAGCAGCGATCACGATGAATACCGGTAGATATGTTAGGACCTAAAAAATCAAGAAAATGATCAATTTTATCAATCCATAAAGAAAGGCCTTTCGTGGTCTGCAACCACTGCAACCAGTGTTCACCCATCTATAATTTTCACCGTTTTGACAAAATGAAAAAGCGTTTGTACAGAAACTAGGTGGAGTTTAAAAGTGAGTGTGGGCAAACTGGCTAATTTTGTTTTGGAAAATCTCGGTGAAAAAGGCAAAGGAAAGGGTGAGAGTAGGGAAAAATGGTATTAGCTTTTCACCAGGCTTTAGTAATCACCGAAATTTATTTCCACCGTGATTCAGTAACAGTCGGCAGACTGGGGGTCACGAAAGGTCATAAAAATTAAATCAATTCCATCACCTCTATCGAAATCTGAGTGCATTTTCGAAGTCGCATTATCAAAATCCACCCATTATTTTGAAGGAAAATAAAAACTAGCAAGAAAAGTGTAAAGGTGTCACCCGGCAACGAGAATCTTGTATGAGCAGGCAGAAAATCGATATTTACGCAGTTTGTTTGTGGACAAACAGACAGGAATTTGGAAAATGCTCTTCACAGGCAGTAAAGGTAAATTTCATTATTGACCCTTTACATATTCTCCGTTTTTTCGGGATTGTACACTAGGAGATGGTGCATTTCCCAAGTCGGTGTAAAGACCTACCTGGTAGATTCTATAAATACACCCGCCCGGCTGAATGCAAGCCCGCCATCGCCCCATCGGATTCCCTGAAAATTAAGAGATTATTAGGAAATCGAAAATTGGAAGTTAATCAACGAAAAACAACGGGATGAGTCATAAACGTGAACTCATAAAGGTAGTACGCTTGCTGAAGAAGTAACAGAGTGTGCTTCCGAAATGCATCAAGACTCATCGAATCTGTTTATTTCTAGGAAAAACCATATCGTTTTGAGCAAGGACCTATTATTAAACCATCAGAAAGAAAGCGTTAATTAATCGATGCAATTGGTTTAGAAGCGCCCAATGGATGATATCACAACACTAAAAGCACTCACAAATTTACAGTGGAAAATCGAGACAAACGCTGAACAGACTTCTCAAAACTCGACTAGCAGAAAAAGTGTCATATTGAGAGAGTGAAAGATAATGTATTCTCTTTCTCTCTTGAAAATATCCACTATTTTTCAGCGGGTCGAGTTCCGACTTGTAAATTGTGCAACACGAGGGCGTCCAAATGAACGAAATAGTATGTCTTTTAGAGGGGCAGAAGGAAGATATGCTTTTTCTTTCTTGGTAAGACAAACTATCACCTCATGCAGGCACTCGCGGATTTGAAAAGTTGCAAGTTTGGTCGAGTTTTGAGGAGTCTGATGCTGAATGTGAATTAATGAGACAGGAAAAGAATAAAAATGTCATAAGGCAAGAAATAGCACCCGTAAATGGAAAACCCGCAATTGGAGTTGAAAATTGGAAGGAACAGAGACCCTGTACAGATCACGCAAATAACACAACAGCTTGAAAGAAGTAAATCAGAGTTAAGATTACTGTAGCCCTAACTTGAATTATTACCGTAAGCAGAGGAATGCAATTTGATAAAAAAATAAAAGCAGAAAAGAGACTATCGTCCTGTAGGTTTTGTTTGAGTGGAATCTACATTTCGAATGATCGCTTGGGAAGAAGTCTCTTCTTGTTGTGAAAATGCGTAACCGTCTGAAAATAAATATTTTTTCATGAAAAACGTCTTCTTGATCAGATATTAAATTTTTGAAGAAAGTAAATATTTGAGAAAGGACATGATTTTTTGAAGATTTTTTTTTTCAAAAAGAATACGATATTTGATCAAAAATTTGCGTATTTTCTCACATCGAGCCTGTTGTTGAAGCGCCAAGGATTCAGCAGAAGCATTCCGCCTCAGTCGAGTTGAGCCTCCAGCCGATCCTCGCAATGAATCCGACACAATCAGTCGCATGTTCTCTAGTATCGAGGATGAATAGCTAAAATTGCAAATTAGCATATCTCATAAATCCTAAACTCAAAATTATAACTTATGCAGATATTAGATGCCACCAGCCATTATCTACTCTACTTTTTATGCCGAAGGATAGATTTTATTGGGCCCCTTGTAAAGCTCACCACAGTTCAATCAAATCCACTTGTAAAATTCGCCTACCTTTGCACTTTTTTAAGGAATTTTGTTCAGAAAATGACTCGAATCTAATTTTCGAAAAATTCCAAATAGCAAACTTTTAGACCGGATCAGACCTGGGGAGGACGGGACGATCGTCAGACATTTCATGCGACCTACACCCCCCTATAATATGTTCTTCACAATTTTGTATCTCTAAACCAGAAATTTTCAAAACTTTCGTTATTTGTGATAATGTCATAACTAAGATTTTGCCCTTGAGATCGGGGAACAGCTGTTGTGCGCAAAGTCATACACCCCTTGCGATCTACTCCTCGTATATTTTAGTCGTCTGACGAAAGTGCTCCCTCTAGGTCTGAACCGGATATTTTTGTTCAAACGAACTATGCATACTGCAACTCAATTTTGACTTCCAGGAAAGTCGACTCTTACCCAAAAATGAGTGGACTCTAAAACTAGGTGTGAACGAACTGTAGAGGTGGTCTATACAAGAAGCCATTTGGTTGACATAAAACAAAGGACAGAGGTATGTTGACCATTCGCGCACAGGATTTAGTCAATTTCGCCCAACATTCGATTTTTTTTATTTAGAATTTAGAACAAATCGACAGAGATTCAGTGTGATGTGTGCCTTGGCATGCACAATGGTAAAATGATGATATGAGAGAAAAAGGGAAGGATAAAACAAAGCACTTAGGTTGTGATTGTAAAGGATACTGCCACTTGATTGAACTAATGTACGCTGCACACAATAGGTCTATATGCAAATGTATAGCGCTCGAACACACTTCAAATACTACGAAAATTGTCTCGAAAAAGTTACCTGATTTAGAGGTGTTGAAGCTGTTGTTGTGTTTCATCGAGTGGAGGAACTGCGATTCGAGTGACGTGGGTTGGTCTGGCCGAAGCTGGGGAGGGGCGGAAGTAGGTGACGTTGGAAGTCGAATTCGAGGATGTCGAATTGATGTATGGAGGTGGAGGATCTTGGCTGAATGACCTGTCTCTATCGTTGGGGGGCGGCTGGATGGGGAAGAGCTCTGTGCTGCCGTACTCCATGGCCTGATTGTCGTACCCCCTGAGTCTGGCCCGTTCCTCTTCCGCTTCTTGTTGTCTTTTTCTTCGCCTAGCCGCCGACCCATTGCTGCTCGATGGAGATGCGGGAGTGGTTGTTGTTGCTTGAGCCGTGCGGTGCGACGAATCACCGACGACCCTGAGACTGCGTCGCCAGCTGATGGACACTCGTCTCGGTCCGATCGAGGAGGGCAGCCACGCACTGCAATCACAAAACAGATTTACAGATATTCATCCAAAACAATCAAAGTTTCCAGAAACATACGAAATGTTGCTGGGAACTTGTTCCCAAGACAAGGACCGAAAGAAAGAAGCCCGTGAAGTGTGTTGCGAGTGGGTGGCGAAAAACGCACAGAAACATGCAGAAATCCAGGGGAAGAACTGAGTTTGTGAGAAAGCGTGGGGAAATTAGAAGGAATTGAAGATCTTAGAAGATTAGTGGAATTTCGCTGTGCTAATAATATGGAAAATGTTATTTCTTCAGAATCTCAGACCTAATTTTTAATTAAGCGTTTTTGTCAAAGCAACTGCTACCACCGGGAAATTCTCGAGGGAAGCGCACTTATTTCTACCTTTTCAGAGGGAGGATTCGGATCCCTGTATTTACAGACGGATGACAGACACAGACGACTATTAGGAGTAGTTCTGGGTAGGGAGCATAAGGAAAAGAAAAAAGATCGTCTGTAATTACAGCCGCTTGTGTCTGTCATTTGTTTGTTAATACACAGGGGACCGGAGAATTTGGGAGAGGGAGGAAGTTGCATTGCTTCAAGCAAAGCATACAGATAATTGGTGGAATGGAACAAACCTGGCTAACCGTTCGAAACCGCTTGATTGGGCCTGCTTGATGTGCATGACGGCCTGTTCGCGGGGTGTTGGGTACGTGATCGTGAACAGGCTGAACAAATTTGCATAAATTATAGAGTTTCCTTATTTTTCTGTTTCACAACAGATTTACAATTTTCAAAAGCAAGGATATAAAAATGCGCACTGCCACAACCACATCACTCATTTTTAGTCGGTAATTCGGAAATCTCACAACATGAAGAAAATAGTATGCAGAAGTTAGGGTGTTTACCTCCATACTATTTCGTCAAGTTGTGAGGTGCACAAACAGGGCTGAGCTAAGCTTTGTGTTTGAGGACCAGAAAAATGCTTGCTTCTTTTCCTTTTTGAAAAATCAATTTGTCTTTGTAATTTCAAAATTTGAGTCTTTGCTCAGTCCTGGTTGCGGGATTTCCAACTACCCTTTCTAACTGCCTACTTTTTCTTTCATTTTCAAGAGATTGACTCTGGGCAGGTTGGACGTGCCAAATATTGACATTAATGAGCGATTTGCTGATTGGCAGGCGAATGGCCAAAAGTGGCCGGAGGAAGGGCCGATAGGCCACTGACAGACGCGGATGCAGCATCAAGGTGCTGCATTTGACAGATAAATTCGAAACTCAAGAATGAATTCTCTAGTCTAGATTGTCCCAAAGACAACCACAAGGTTAGTTTTGCATTCGGTTTTTTTTAAAAAATGATTTGAAAACTGCGAAATTTTAAGACATGAAACATAGGCTGAAGAGGGTTCGTAAATGACGGACTGATGAACTCATAGTTAAGGATAAAGAAGGGAACAGAGTGGAAGAAATAGAATGTGAAAAAGAGAGTTCATAATTCACAATTTACAAAGGCAAAAAGGGAGAGGAGATGATAAGATATAATTTGCCAAATTATTCATCCTCATATTTCGTATCTCAAAACATCGAAGTTTCCAAATCTTGCCCCTTGCTATGTTTACCTCTTGATTACGAGATCCCAGAGGAGAGTGGCGACTGGGATGAAGAGGAAGGCGAGCCAGAAAGTCGGAGAGGACATCATTATGAAGGCCATGCCTGCCACGTCGCTGCCTACGAAGGTGAACACGTCGGGGAACACCTGCAAATGTTCTTCTTGAAGAGTCTATTGAAAACCATCAGAAACGTTTCCTTTTCATAATTGTCATAGAGAAAGACTTTGCGAAAAAAAATCTTCAGAATATTTTCTTCAGTAAAAATCCTAGAGAAAAATCTCTTCGGAGATTTTTAATAAGAAAAATTCTTCAGAAAATTTATTTTAGATAATATTCCTTACTGCTGCATAAATCCACAAGACGATAATCCACAGAGCGATAGACCCGAAGCAGGAGGCAAACAGGGGCCAGGTCCAGGAATCGCATTCGAGAAGAGCCTTCAGACAGACCGTTGTCACCACAAACTGCAAAAGCACTATTGTTTTTTTCCACCTTTTTGAAAATTCCATTCAGTTTTAGATGAAATAGCATTTTAGAAAAACAAGGGTTGAATTTTCAAAATTTGATTTTTAATTAAAGAAAATACCGAATAACAGCAATTTCCGAGCATGAGCCATCCGCCAACTCGTCCATTCGCCCAGACAACCTGACTCTCCAAGAAGAAATACGAAAGGAAGAAGAGAGACAGGGAGTGCACCAAGGCCATGCCTATCCATAGGGAGAAATTCTGCAAAATCTTATATTTTCTGAAAGTTTGCAACTTGTTGTACCCAGATTGAAAATGCCCGTTTCTGGAAGCTGTGGTAGAGAGCGGGATATCGAAGCATTTGGTGAGCCTGGAAAATTTATATTTTTAAAGTGATTTTTAGGTATTTTATATTTGCACCCTATCTTTTGGTAGATATCACTTTTCCAAGAAACTATCATGAGGGAATGGAAAAAATTCGTAGTAACTACAGACAAGTAGAATAGTAAGTAAAGAGCACATGATTTTTTTTTTCAAATTTGTGCATTTGCGTTTTCTAATAGTAAGAGTAAAAAACACAGTGGATCGATGTTAGAACTCTTACAGGCACAGGTCTGTCGAAAAGTCCGAGAATGAGCGGAGGCCAGGCAGTGAAGATGACGTTGAACATGCCGATGGTCCATCGGTCGAAGATGGTCTGTCCCGACCAGGCAGAGAAGATCGCGAACCACAGCTCGATTATGTACAGACAGATGTTCTTGTAGAAACTGTACAGGATCACCTTCACCGAGCGGTCGTGATTCCACGCACCGTGCACCTGAACCAATTCAAAATTTAACTTAGAAAGGATAGTTTCTATGATTTTTAAAAGTAAAAACACGGAAACTTCGAATTTTACGCTGTACATTCAAATGTTTCATTTCATTTTTGATAGGGTTCTACTTTTCAGGAAAACTCGAGGTTTCTGAATATTGTATTGTTCGTTTCAGTGTAGCCTATTTCATTCGAAGTTGACCGTATTTTGGATGTTCCGAAAAGTCGACTATAGCGGCGTTTTAATGAATTACCAGAAGAAGCCGCCTCAAGAAATGGAATCTGGGAATTGCATAGTCGGAGGCAGACGCGGCTTGGAGGCCTTCTTCGCCCGAAATGCCTATTCCCACGTTGGCCGCCTGAATCATCGCGACGTCGTTCGCGCCATCGCCCACCGCCAGAACCACGTGTTTGCCGATTTTACGCACAACGTCGACCACCTGGAATTGTGAAAATTAACGATCGATTTTTAGAAGAAAATCAAATGATTATAATTTTAAAAAAAGAATATCGAATTTTATATGTGGGAAAACAGGGTTTGAGAGAAAAATTTAGTCTTGAAATATTATACCTCCGCTTTCTGCATAGGACTCATCCTGCAGCATACGACGGCTCTGCATCTCAGACATAGCTCTGCGAAGTGCGTCCTAGCCTCGCCAACCAGAGCGTGAACGAGGGACTTTCCATCGATGATCATCGCGAACTCCTTCTGTTGCGCCTCAAAGTCCTCTGAAATCAAATTTATAATTATTTTAAACTCAGTATTTATTCTAACACTGAAACTAAAATGGTCATGAATTGAAACAGTTTAATTCCAGGGAGTTCGGTTTAACCAAACGGTTAAATTGTTTGAGTGCTGTACCTGACAATTTGGCGAACTGGTCTAGTTTCACGTAGGTGTCCTCGTACGTGTGCTTGTCCACGATCATCAGCTCTGTCTGAAAAAAATCAGTTTTGAAGTGTTGATTGAAAAACAAATATGGCTAATTTTTCCAAAATTCCGTTTAAAATATCAATTACTCCTAGCATTTTTGGTGCTTATTTTACCTGACTGCTAATGAGAGCGCAGGAATGAGCAATGTTGATTGCCGTCTCCCTCTTGTCTCCCGTCAACATCCAGACTCGCATGTCTGCAGCGATAAGGGCTTGAATTGTTTCGGGAACATACTGAAAATTCGAATTTTTAAGGAAAATGCCCTTTTCCAACTTCCTGCAGTTTGTCTTCAATCGCCGTGGCACCGACCAACTCGAGGTCCTTCTCGATGTGCTCTGCCAATTCGCCCATCGCCTGCGTTCTGCCATCAATTTTCAGGGATGCTTCTCGATATTTCGGGGCCCAGTCGGCGTATTCTTCCTGAAATAATGAATAGATTGATGGAGTTTCAAGATTCATTTCATATTCACTAAAAATTCACCCTATTTTCTCATACTACTACCCAAAAATATGTGTGAATAATAAAATGAGCCACTTTCAGTGCAATTTCTCTAAAATAAAATTCTGACCGATTTGATTTCCCTGGCAGCGAAGCAGAGTGTCCTGTATCCGAGTGTGGCGTATTCTTCGAGATGCTGTTTGACCGTTTCCATTTCTGCGTCCATTCCCTTTCCTAGTCGGTCAAAAACGATGGAGTCCTGAAAAGTAAGTTAAAAATAAAAATGACGAAGAAACACATACCGCTCCTTTGCAGTAGAGTTTAATGACTCCACTGTGATTTTTGACGATGACGCTCATTCGTTTTCTGTCCGAAGTGAAATCGATCACATCCAGCACTTCCATCGTTTCGTCTTCGTCCATCTGAAAATGAAAATTGAATATTCAAAGAAAAGGTAATATTTCATTATTTTTTCATTCCAAACCTATTTTTGCGCAATTATAAAGTTTTATGCAGAAAATAAATGTGGAATACACGATGCCGTTTCAAAGGAATAAATTTACCATTTTAACGATGACTTTCTGCGGTTGCCTTGTGTGGAAGACGAATCCTTGAGACGCAGCGCCTCTGACTAACGCGCCCTCATCTGGAGAAGAAGACTGATACAGAATCTGCAAGAAAATTCATCCTTGAGATATTTCTTGTGACAATTAGAAAACCACAGAACATAACTGAAATAGTATAGAAGAGATATATCGTTATTTTAAGAAGGACATAGTATTTCGCACATGTCATGTTTTTTTTCGAAATTGCTTCATTTCTGTAGACTCCTTACCTGATCATCCTTGTGCTCCGGAACGACTGTATGACAGACAGCCATCATCGTCAGCACTTCCCGAATAGCTTTTCCCCTGGGTGAATTCTAAAATTCATAAAACTAGATCTTTGGCAATAGCAATACTATGCCATAATAGAATATTGCGGCACGATATTCGCAAAATGATTGAATATTCCCTCCAAAAATCGCAGCGTACTTTTGCTAATTGGAAGGAATAATTTTCCATTGTGCCAATATTTTTCTGGTTTCTGAGAAGAATAAATAAACAAACTTTATTTTCATTGAGGTCCTTGATGAGATCTGGATCGCAGAACTCGTCGTTTTCGTTGTCTCCGTAATTTTTCCCTCCAACAGAAACTCGCTTGAATTTCATCACATTTCGTGTCAGAGTACCCGTTTTGTCAGACATCACATATTTCACCTGAAATTTGGAGGTGTCTAAATTCTCCAAAAAATCGAAAATTGATTTAGTTTTTCTTAATAGAAATTTCGAAAGTAAAAATTCATTTTCTACAAGAACCTAAAGAATAACTTATTCCAATACAAAATACCCCTTACCAGTCCAAGTTCCTCATTCAGATTTGACGTTCTCGCGACAGCGCAGGAATCACTGTTGACGTCGTACATCTCGATGTCGTTGTTGATGTAGAAGGCCTGGAAGAAACGGACGACTTCCAACGTGACCTGCAGAGAAATGGGGATGAGATTGTTGTAGAGAATGAAGAACGTCAGACAGCCCCAGAAGAAACCTGTTCGGGAACCGTGCTCTGCAACATAGATAGTTTTTCAAGAGTATCTTTCCCTTGAAAAGTTAGACATAGTTCTATTGTTTCTTTTAGATATTTTTGATTCAAACTTCTTTTAAATTGATTTTCCCTTTAACAATAAATTCCTTCATAATTTTTTCAATTTAAAAATGCTAAAAATATTCAACTCACGCAGAAACTCCAAGTACCAGGCATCGGGAATATTGTTGTTGGTCCAAACGACAGTGCCCGCTGCAGAAATGATGGCCAGCGCAACCAGCACGAAGAACAAGAAAATGATGCGATAGTTCGTCTGGATGTCGATGGTGCCGCTGAAAATCACAATGCCTCTATGAAATTACAGAGATAGTTTCGGAAAGTTAACCCAAATCACCGATTATCCATTTGGATAATTCATCCACTTTTGAAATGAAATATCACAAAAAAGAAATAAAAGTAAACTTTCCAAAAAGAAAAATTGATTTTTAAATACCTTTTGAGTGGAGCCTTATTGGAGTTCATGAGCAGTTTCGCATCGTGTCCCGTGTAAATCACAGAGGCGAAAATCCAGGGCGTATTTTTTAGCCTAGCGCCTCGAAGAAGGAGTTGGTCAATTCCTGAAAATTAGAATTCAAAAACGACCAAAATGAAAGTTCCTCTGTATTTACTCATCTACATACCACATCCACTTTCATCGCAAAACATGAATTATGTGGAAGTGGGTGCAGTACACGAATTAGCGTGTGAATGTTGAATACAAATGTCAAAATGAAAAAAAACAAACCGAAATGCGTCTTCTGTCCGTTGAGAATGAGATTTCCACTGAATTCATTCACGTGACGACTCGGCAGCTCGCACTCGATTTCCGCCTGAAACTGGGCCAAGCTATCGGAGGAAGTCAGGTCTGATGTGATGTGCAGGGCCTGGAAACTTGAAACCATTGGAAAAGACACAGAAAATTGAAATGAAATCGAAAATTCTACAGAAAACTGATAAAATTCGAAAAAAAAAATGTGTGACCTGTTTTATTTTGAGATTGGTTTCCCCATCCAAATTGGACGTCTCGATGTAGGCCATTCCCTGCTGTTCGCTCGAGGAAATCAGGAGCAAGTCCGCGGGGAACATTTGGTCGTTGGCCACTCGGAGCAGCATGCCAACTTTCACCTGGAAAATACCGATTTTATTTTTATTTGAATAATTAGATCAAAAATCTAAAATAGTGTATTTTAAAGGAAATTCGACAAGAAAGATAATTTTTGAAAATCTACAGAAAAGGTAGTCATTTTATTTGAAAAAATAAGCTCACCTCCTTCCATTTCTTCTTGACCCAATGCCCGTTTTCGAGTGCTTCTGTCTCGAAGTTATTCACGTTATTGTCCGACCGCCTTCTTTTCTGCAATCGAGCCAGTCATTCATTCATTTAGACTTGGGACTTTTCCACTGCAACCGCGATGCGGTGGCAAATTAAAAAAGTCCCAAATCTGCATTCATTCAGTTAATTATTATTTGACCTTTTCAATACTGGGAAAAAATCTCTTTCCGAATCGAATTTACAGAAATTCAAAAATCAGAAGAAAAAACCTACAATGTCCTCAAAAATCTCCTTGAGTGCAGAGACGGTGAGGATGATGATGAATGGAAACAGAGTCGTGTATCGACCTGTGGGCGAAATGTCGGGAATTTGCTGAAAAATAGAATATTTCTGAAAAATCCCACTATCCAACCTGTAGCAGAGCGATGCACAGGAAGAAAATGTTGTTGTAGTGTCGAAATTGCTCGTAGAGGAAGCGGGGGAAGAACGTGGCCAGATTGTATTTGCATGTACTGGAAAATCAAATTTTAAAAAGTCAGGAAAATTTCAAGGCTATTACTAAATAACGGATGAAATTTTCTCAGGCTAATACTACTTTCTCCTACTCTCATCTCCCTTCCCTCTTTCCATCCGTTAAATAGTAAAATACGTGATTTATTTCATCCGTTATTTAGAAATAGCAAACTTCAAAGATACCTGATTTCATTGGAGCAGAACCACTCTGGCTGCTCGCTGACACCAACTTGAATCTTGCGCAGGCCGCCATTCGACTGTTGGCGTCGCCATGGAAAAATCGCACAATCTGAAGACGAACATCATCTTCATGGAACAATTCAAAGCAGAATTAGGCAGGGCTAAAGCCAGATTTACAGGGCAAACCCCGATTTAATCAAAATGTTCCGAAAACCCTGTTGCGGACCTCATTGCATTTTAACTTTCTCCAGAAAGAAAAAGATAATGCTTTACGAGTCATCTCCCCTATAATGTCGTTCCGGCTGAAGCTCTATCTAGGTCTGGCTAAAAATAAAAGAAAATACCCCAAATCGAATTAGTCATTGATTTAGATGGAGCTGCATATTTTCAGTGAGCCGCTAGCAATGAGAAATGAAATGACTAGTCCGTAAAAATTGATCGAGAAAGCAGTGTGATAAATAAACCAACGAGGAATGGTCTGACTATTTCCTCTTTTCCTTCCTCTATTTGATTTCTCTCGATCTATCTTTTGTTTGCCGTATAACTGTTGGAGCGAAATAGAGTGATAAGCTACTCGATTCTATGCACTCTCAAGCCGTAATTCATTTCCTTTTCATGTACAGCGAGTCGAGTAAGAAGTAGGAGAACCATCTATCATTCCACCTTTTTATTGTTTTATAGTCATTTCTGATAAGGAGCGGAATTTCTGATTTTCCCATCACCATAAAAATGAGTTGTGAAATTGGCGTGATTTCACAGATTAAATGAGTTAGCAGTCAGTGTTTTTCGGTGAGTGCTGACTGTTTCGCTATTTCTTCACACTGTACATCTTCGATTTAGAGGCTGAGTCATCCGCCTATTCAACCCTTTTCTTTTATTTTTTCTTACCCATGACTGTAGTTGCTCCTTTCTAATTCTGCCGACTTCTTCTCATATCTTCGATTCTTTCCTTGATTCCTCAACTATTTGCTTACTTCCTTTGACTGCTCGTTGACCTAACCTGAAAAATCGATCGCATCACGACTTCCTGAAAGAAGTAACCGAAAAACGAGAGAACCAGGTCGAAAAGAGCGAATGCGGACATGTACAACAAAACTGGGAATGAGTTGTGAATATACAGAGAAGAAAAGTCAATAAAGTAGCATTTAGAGGCGAAAGAGCGGGGCGAATGAAGAGACGAAAAAGAGGCAGAAGGGGATACCTGAAGAGTTACCAAAAAAGCGAAGAACCGAACAGAGTGGACACAATTCACACGACAAAAATGACGACGAAAAGGAGAAAAAGAGATTCGGAGAAAAACGAAGAAAAATGGAATGTGAAAGAGGAATAAAAGAAATAGAGAAACAGAGAGAGGAAGGCTGTTTGAAGGTTATCGCATGGGGTCTCTAGCCTTCTCTCCCTTCGCCACACATCACCCAATCACCCAGCAACCCAAAACAACCTGTTTTCCGCTCCCCTCCCCCATTTCTTCATTTGCTTGTCAAATAATCAACTTATCAAAATATCACTCTCTAAATATCTTTTGAAATTTAAAAATTCAAAATATAAAAAGTGAACAATGAATTTTCACGTACATTTTCGTACAATTTTGCAGGTTTTGTGCTAAAGAGGGAAATCATGCACCAATAATGACAAAAATGCACAATGACATGTGCAGCGCAGTCTTAAGAGAAAAAAAACGAATGTGAGTGCGAACGGAAAAAGAAAATGACGAAATTATAAAAACGTAAAGTGATGAATAAAAAACCAAACAAATATTGGTATGACACAGGGCTCATCATTGTTGTCAAAAATTTGCACACGATTTCGTGTCCATTAACAATGCAAAATAACACCTTTAATCTACGCATTGCCGCTGTAGAGAACTAACTTTGTCATGAATACACCGCATCTTGATGCTAATGGAGTAATGAAAATTAGAATAGTTAAAATTGAAAAAGTTAAAATTATGAATCGACTTTTGGTTTTTTCTGCTTTTACAAAAACCGATTGTTAATAAAAATGAGAGTGAAATTGTTGAAAACAACTTTACAGAATAAAAAATAAATTTTATTTCGTTCAAAAATGGCAGAGCAAGCGAAAAATAACAGAATAAGTCTGTTAATTTCAAATGCATGTGCAAAATTACGATCTTTGGTAGATCGAATATCAGCGATAGATCTAATATCCCGGGGCAAGTCTTGGATTCGGGCAGTGGTCGCAGCTTCCTGGAGCACCAATTTCACCCTATAATTGTTTTGATTAATTTTAGAAGCTCAGTTGTAAGCTTACGGGTCTGCCAGGAGATCCGTTAATTCCAGGGGGTCATGAAATTGTAGATCATTAGATTAAATTGAAGGAAAAATTTCAGAGATTAGATCTTGAAGTACTTACCGGGAAGACCTAAAATAAATACAATTAAGCATGAAGATCAGCTTTTTCTTCAAACCTGGAGATCCGGGAAGTCCTTGCGATCCAGTTTCACCCTTAAGACCATCTTTTCCTGGGGCGCTTAAAACAATATTCATGAAGCTCATTGTTAGAAAACAATCCTCTGAAGAAAAGAAATCCGAGATGGATGAGAAACTTATCTGGTGGTCCTGGTCTGAAATTTAAACAAGTTTGAAATAATTAAAAAAGTAAAAAATATTCTTACACTCCGGGTGGTCCAACGCGGCCTGGGGATCCCTTCCTGCCTGCCGGTCCAATTTCGACACGAGTCTTGCCTGCATCTCCTGGCTAAAGTTTCACTTTGAATTAAGCGTTTTCAACGTTCAGTAGGAATCATAAAACTGACCGCTCCTGGTCTTCCTTAAATAGATTTCATTAAATAACGAAAATTTTCTTGTCGAATTTTACCCATTGGTCCTGGCATTCCGGATACTCCTGGGGGTCCACGAGGACCCTGAAAGATTGAATTTTCATAGAGCATCGAGGTTTTGATCGTTGATTTAATTTGGGTTGAATTAAATCAGCGATCTACAGTAGCAGCCAAAGTCTGGGAACAATGATACGATTATGAATGTATAGCCTGATAGACCCAATAAGCAATCGTGAACTAATATATCAGGCTGTACTTAATCGTAAGTGTTCCAAACTTTGGCAGCCACACTAAGAGCTTCGCAAATGCAGTACTTGGTCTCCTGGTTTGCCGTCTGAAATTTAGAAACTTGAATATTCAATCCAAACGATTTGACTCCTTACCTTCTCCCGATTGTCCCGGCAATCCTGAAAGAATATCATATTCAGAGATGATTAAATTTCATTTGATCGACTAAATGAAGCTGAATCATCTCGAACTTGATACCTGGTGGTCCGTCAGCCTGAAATAATGAAGGTCAGCTAATTCTAAGCGGAGGAAATGATCGTTCTTACTCCTGGGCTTCCCTTAGGACCTTCGTCGCCTGGGGGTGCTTCGCATGGGCACTGTGGTGGGAAGAGGGTAGATGGATCTGGGCCGGCTGGGGCTGGTGGTCGTAAACAGATCAAAATAATTTGAATATTTTGAAAGAACTCTTATCTGGCTGTCCAATTTCTCCTGGCATTCCATCTAGAAAATCATAATTTTACTTCAAAACTCAGACGAATTATAATTACCCAATCCGTCGACTCCATCCTTGCCCTTCTCTCCGGGCTGAAAGTTCATTGGATTAGTACAACTATTTGTTACTTTCAGAAATTACCGCTCCTGGAGGACCTCTGTGACAAGTGCAGCAGCTGCCTCCGAAGGACTCAACTGCAGCGGAAGGTCTATCATATCCGATAGGTTGATCACGCAATTCCTGATCCTGCAGACGTGCCTTCCAGAAATCAGCCAAAGTGTCTCTCTTCTCGATTCTCCTGTGAGCCATCACTATGTCGGCCAGTTTGCCCGCATCCCTCTTGCCTCCCAACTCGATGTCGAGCATCTCCTTCCACATGTCACGAGCCCGAGTCTGGAAGAGAAAATTTTATGTGGACAACTTCGAGATGAACATAGGGACTGCAAATTACGCCCTCCTTGCATTTTTATTCAAAGAGTGAAAATTCGCAGACCTACACAGACTTTCAGTCAGATTGAAGAAAAATACAAGTGAGACTGCGCAAAGGATAAATGGTGAATAATTTTCGCCTCTATGAAAATACAGAAATACTCCGTAATCTCTCGATGCGAGATCTCATCCTTTTTAAAATTAGAAAGTACTGCGCAAAAACAAACTGACTGAAGTCTTGTCTAGAGCTGATCATTAAAAATCGCAGAAAAAGAAGCAATTACTCTTCAAGTTGGAGGATAACGAAAAGGCACGATCTAATCTAGTGAACTATTCAATAAAATGGTTGCTAAGCCGAAAACTATATCAGAGAGTTACTGTTCGCTCAGTATAATGATCTTTTAGAAACTAAAATCGAACTCATTTCGATAATCAATTTGATTAAATTCTTTCGGTAACAACGATTTGTATTTTTAACGAAAGTCACACTTCTGTCTAAACGACTTTAGAATAGAAAATTGCAGAAAACTAAATTTTGTAAAACTATTTGCGATCTATAGCTGAAACTAACCTGGCAGAATTCGAGATCGAGCTGGACTTGCGACTCGAGAGTCTGGATGTAGTGGAGGATGAGTGGGAAAGTGATGAGACATGAAGTCAATGCGACAGTGGAGAAGACGACAGCCGCGAAGGCGACAGGTCGAAGGGACCTCTTCTCTTTCTTCTCGTCGCGATCGTGCAGCTCTGCCTTCATATTGGCAGCAGCCGTCATCTTGCAGAGTGATGCAACTGACTGACTGAGGAAAGAAGGGAATGTTGTGGCTGACTGGCGTTGCTGTTACAGCCCTTCCCCTCAACAGGTCTCTGCCTTCATCTGCTTCAGGCAGCGTTCCACCTCCTCGTCCATGTCTCTGCCCTCCTTATTCCCATCGTCTATATCCAGTCGCATTCCCTTTCCACTTAAACCTCTTCATTCCCTTCATCTGCTTTCCATCTACGTCTTCTTGTCTTCTTTTAGCCTGCTAGTGAATCTTTTTCATCTGCCTCAGGAAACACTTCAGCGTCCTTTCGATTATTTCATTTCCTTTCATCTCGCCCTTTAATGATGCAGCGCATCCAACTCTGCACATGTGTCATTATGTCATACACGTTTATTTAATAATCAATTTATTCTATTAGAAATCTAGAGAACGAACGAATGAACAAGTTCTTCTTCCTGTATATATTGCGAAATGGCACTCTTCAAATAAATTCCGAGAGGATTTTCACACGTGGTTTAGATAAAACACTCGATAACGCATTCACAGTGAACTAACAATTACAATGAAATTTAGTAAATAAAAATGCTGAGTTGAAGAAAGTTTTGCGACATTAACTTTCCAACTTATTCAACGAACCTAGACAAGATTATCAGTCTGACATTCTTCATGCATATTCTATTACTTACTCTCTAAATATCCCTCAAAACTTTAGACGGATTTGATTCGTTATGGAAAAAGTGATTTTAAACAGTAACAAATGGCAATTGCAAAAACTTACAGAGAAAATTCGAAAAATCACAACTCTTCAAAAATAGACCGAATCGACTAAAACGTTAGAGATACTAGAGAGAATACGCAATAGAGTAAGCTTGTAAAACTTCAGACTGATTGGTTCATGTTATGTATTCGAAATCAAGCGAAAGTAAGTATCGCAAAAAACTGTTCCTCAACCCAATAAAATAAAGAAATAATATAATAGAATCTCTGAGATCGCTACACGTCGTAACTGATTGATACTTATAAATTTTCGAATAACTACCAAATAATAATAAAGTCCTCTATCACTTAATCTAATTTGTCATAATTTATAAAGGCGCTTTGAGTTGATCATGTACATAGGTTTCGAGTGAGGCAGGGTCGGTGAGGAAATTTGTGTTTGTAGCAAGGAATATCTAAATAATTTTGTTGACTAATTAAAGTGGTCTTTTTTGTAAAGTTCATCAAAGATTGCATTATCAAATAACTAGGTATAAAGCTGGGAATAGAGTCGGACAGGCTGTATGCTTTATTTCAGATTATCAGGCCATTGAATAGGACTTTTAGATATTTGCTTTTCCCGTATTATCGCCCTATCTTTAACACTGCAAAGTGACATTAGCAAAATTAATCGTTGATGAACTTTACAAGAAGTCACTAAAATAAGAGTTCTTACGAGAAGATCGCTGGCTGATGGACGCAATTCGCTTGGCAGCCAGCGAGAATTCATCCATTCTGCACAAGAAGCTGCTATCTCTTCGGTACGAGCATCTTCAGGCGCGACTTGAGAGGCGAAACATGTGGGAGATTGGACGCAAATGGACTTGAGCATTCGAGCCATCTTAAGAGATTTATGATTTATCGTTTTTTTTTAATTTGATTAGACATACCACCCAGAATCTGTGGTCTTTTCGAGACCTATCCTTCGTATATCGGTCGTAAAATGCCTCGAGAGCAGTTCGAGGGTCGAGTCGACCGGCAGAAGATGGGCCACTTGAAGTAGGCAGATTGGATTGCAAGGCACTGATCTTCTGATTGAGTCTGGCAATTCGCTGCTTGACTTCTTCCTTTTTCTCTGCCTGCTCGCTCTTGGCTGCATTCAGTCGTCTGATGTGGTCGGCAGCTTTCGCCAACACCACTGCATTCGTCGGTTTGACTCCACCAGCATACAAGTCAGGAACCAATTCCATCAGCTGCTCGAATCCATCCTTCAATGCACTCCTTCTGTTTTGCTCTGCATGCAGATGCAGGATTCTCTTTCGCTCTTCAGGATGCAGAGTTGAATCGGCTTGGACTTGTACTTGCTTGCCAGCACTTCCTCCACGAAGAGGCTTCACACTTGGAGGCGCACTAATCGTTAGGGGTTCTTCTTTGATTTCTGAAGAACACTTTGCAAAACGGTTAAAGCTAAATTTGAAATGTTACCTCCAGCAGCCATGTTGACGAGTTCAGCGCGACTGTTTGATGATGTATTCGGGGATCGACCAGTAGAGGAATTGTTGTACAAATTGGATAGATTTGGAGCACTACTCGTAGAAGCCTAGAAAAGATGCATTTTTAAAAGGAATCTCTGTAAAATAGTTTACAGTAGTAGCTGGAGGCAGAAGAGTTCCAACGGATTGCTGATAATATCCAGTTGACGGAATAGAATTCGTAGAAGTGCCTTGCTGCTCTTTCAATAGATTCCGTATAGGTAAAGTACTCGTTGCAAGAAGAGTATTCGGAATTCTCATCATGTTATTAGAGGAAGACCACTCATTCTTGATAGAAGTTATTGGCGGAATAAGCGCTGATGAAGTTGTCGCTGACAACGGCTGTAGACGGAATTTATCTTCTGCCTAAAATTCAATTATTTTTTCTTCAAAGCTAATATCTAAAAAAAAAATAATACCGATTCTAGTCCATGAGTTGATTTATTGTCGAGTTTTTGAATGAGCGAATTCTGCTTTGCGATTGCAGCTTGAAGGGCGGCCGTTTGTTGGGCTGTTGCAGGATCAGTGGCAACCCTGCCGAATTTGATGGTTGGCATGTGGCGAGGAGACATTGTTTCGGTGCGAAGAAGAGATGGGTTTGGCGAGAAGACTCCATTTGTGCCGAGAGTTGATGCTGATGAAGCTGCTATTGTGGGAGTGGAAATGGATAGAGGAGATTGGGCTGTGGCTGTCATTGGACTGTCCAGCCAGAAACTTGAGCTGCGAGAAGAGGTAGACATCTGAAAAAATTATTGGGCCGATTAAAGTCTTGCAGAACGAAATTCCTGATATCTTCTAAGACAGTAGGCTATAACAACAACTAGGCTTATATTTGAATACTTATTCAATTACGCATTTCCCAATTATTGCGGTTACATCCGGGGATTCGGTTTATTCAAGAAAGGGAGATTTAAGTTCGTCAATAGCGTCAATTACCGTGAAAAATGATGCTAATGAGAATTAGCCAAATCACAACTTTTTCAGTAAAATCAAACTTGTTCGATAACTCTGAGAGTATTTAAAGAATGCGTACTGTAATATGTTTGCAAAATTCCAGCCTGAATGGCTTGGTCTAACTCGATAAAATTAGTATAATTGGGATTGTAAGAATTTCTCCTAAATTCCGGAAAAATACATACCATTGTTGCATGAGGAGACATCATGAGACCACTGGAGGACTGGAGGAATTGAGGCACATAATCGACACCTACGTGCATCTGATTGAGCGGGGTCGTCGGCTCCGTAGAGTTGATTGAGGAAGACTGAAGAAACAATCTTTTTTCTAGCAATTCTTATCGTTTTACCAGAAAAGGCGAAACAGGAGACGATTTCCAAGGAGTGCGATTTTCATAGATAGCAGTGGAATACTGAGGTTGTGGAGCGCGTTGAGTGTTTGACATCATGATCATCTGAGAAGTGATGGAGGAAGGCTGACGAGTCGGCATTGTCAGAAGCTGATTGACTGCAGTAGTTGGGGTGGGAGCTGTCGAGTCTCTGCCTCCACGATATCGATAATCGATTAGCAGATTCGCAGCAGCATAATCTTGCTCTGCCCGAGTTGGCTGAACAGAAGTCGATGGAATGGAAGGGCTGCAGACAGAAGGCTGCTGGTTGTGAGGTTGACTGCTCTGTTGCTGTCTGCCATCCAGAACACTCCATTTGTCTTCCGCTGGGTCGTCATTCTGCGTTGGAGATAGTGGAGTTGGCGTTTCTGTCGGAGCAAAGTCTTCTCGTGGCGATGGCGGAATGTCGCCAGAAAATTCACCAAGAGAAGCCATGATTTCTTCCAAACTTGGCTGCAGAGACAGAAGTCCAGGCTGCATGATATCGGCATTTCCGCTGCTTCCTACAAAGTTAAAGAAATCGAATGTATTACAGAGAGCAAATTTTACCGAACTCCCTTGGATTAGGGAACATATACGGCTGATTTAGTGAGTCGAATAAGCTATCAGTTAGGAAATTCTCATAGTCATCATACTCATATCCTTCTGTGCTGATATTCATTGGAGTCTAAATTTAAATCTTTCGTTTACTAAAGAAACTATTATTACCTGGCTTCTCTGAGGCTGTTTCGGACGGTCATCATTCAGTCTTTGCAATTTGCTGCCTCCATCTCTATCGCTCTCAGAACAGGCCTGAAAACTTGCTTTTTAATTTTATACCAATTTTAAATGATGATATTCACTTCATACAACACACTCATTCGGTATGAAAAACGCACGCAACAATATGATTACAGGTGTTGAAATGAGTGTAAAATTAAATAAAATACTGCTCAAATCTTGGCAGTCGGACTTTCATGCTGGAATAGTTAAAGAAAACTCATTAGTTTGAAGGAAAAATATTATGTTGATTGATTTGCTGTGGGAAGTGAGCACATTCACACACAACCCGCTGATGATGAGGATTAGTTAATTCTCAATGGGACTTGTGTCCTCCGACCTTACCTCGGGAACTTTAACAACAT
>LIAE01006616.1:29523-76419 GCA_002287525.1 Diploscapter pachys | reverse complement strand
ATTGAGCACAAACAGCCTCCATCTTTCGCTTCCAATACATCCCTTCGATTAAGGATCCCTGAAACTAAATTTTCGAAAAATAAAAATGTAATAAAGTTTACCTCGATTTTGGTGTGAGTCGTATCATCATCAGGAACGGCGAAATAACAAAACGGCGTTTTCTTGAACCTCTTATTAGGTCGTCGGAATTCCATGTAATAAGCTCTCCAAATAACGTTGTTCAAGCGAATTCGCTGCTTCCAGTGCAGCCTCAACCCTTTGAAGTCTTTCCATTTCGGAGTTGTCATTTTGCTAAAAGACGATAAATTTTCTTCAAACCAATTCACCGATTTACGTGTAAGCATGTTTGATGCATTTGTTGAGCTTATTCAAACTGATATCGATAGCTATTGATTGAGTCTTCTTCGGGCCGAATTTGTAGAACGTGACTGGTTTCTCGAACTCCTCCCTGCTGATAAGTCCCGTGCCGGTCTCGGTCTTATCGTCGTCCTCTACGACTTCCACCTATCAATCCAATTTATCCAAGTTCGGACATGTACGAATTCACCTCGACATCTTCGTCGTCTTCTTCTGCAGCCGGCTCCGTGTGCGGGTTGGATGTCATGAACTGTCCGCTGTGAATGACCGACGTCTTCTCGCTACCGCTCGCCATTTGGCCGGCTGACGCACAAAGAAGAAAAACTGAAAATAAAAGATCAAATCAGGCGAGTCAAATGTGACTGAATGACTGATCAAACGAGAGTCGAGATGTAGGGCTAATTATAGGAGAAGAGGAGAGGAAATCGATTCAAGTCTGATAATATCGATGAGTGCTGCAGAATGGGGGGAGGAAAGGACGTGACAAAAGGCAGCGCGCAGACAAACACAAACAGGTCGAATGAAATGGAAGATAGGTCTCGCAGATAGAATAACACTGCGATTGGGACGAGGGTGGAATGATATGGAAGCGATAAGCAGTGATATCGAGTGGAGAATAGTGAATGTTTTGTGTGTGTGGAGACCAGCAATCGATCAGTTGATCTGACACAGACACAAGCAGACAGAGAAAGTGAAATGCACCAAGGCAGAGGACAACATTTCACTCAATGGGTGGGTGCTGCTGTGTTACGTAGCAGCAATGCGGCAGCGATGAGAGAGTGGCAGAAAATGGGGAGAATGCGCCATAGTCACACATTCTGCTGCTCCCTTCCCTGCTTTCCCTGCCCCTGCCTCTATCTCTCACGCAACAAAAATCTTGCACTAAAGGTCGGAGGCAGTGTTTTCGTCAAAGCACTCCTCATTAAAATTCCGTACTCTGCACACCTGGATAATAATAACAACTAGACTCACAAAGAAGTGTCAGCCAGATTTGCTATGTAGCCGAAAGAGTGAAAGTATCTCTTCCTCTTCCCTTCTCTCAGCCTGTCTGCAGTCGCGTCACGTGGCTGCAATCGGCAATTTTCGACTGCCTTCTTGCGTGCGGTGACAAATAATACGTTTCGTTCGAAACTCGAAATTACAGATTTCAAACAAATTCATAGAAATCGAACAGAAATAAATGCCCCTCTAAAGTGCAAAGCCACTCAATAAATAAGTCAAATTAACTCACCGAACTTATGAGTCCTCGAAAGAAGGTTCTGTGAAGACACATCCACTACAAAGTGCATGTCCATTACTGTAGATCTAGAAGAAGAGGACAGTTGTTTATAAGAACTGATTCTTCAACTTCGTGACATTTGTCTTCGAGATTATTTTTAATACAATTTTCAAATCGTAACTCTTGCGTACTTATTGTAGTCGCTATTTATAAATACTTGTTACCATTTACTATACAAAACATTCGAATACATTTTGCATCAGCCTTAGATGATAAGTTGAAGATGAAATAACAAACAAGGCAAAGTTCGTACTCACAATTCTTGCCAACTCGTTTTCAACAGTCACCGCTTTAGCATTTACCCTCCTTTCTCGTCTCTTTAGTCGTCTCGTTAATTTCATGATGATCGGGACAGAGCCGCGTAGTCGTTGTCAGCTTGTTGTAATAGGCATTATATTCGTCCAAATAGCCTTGTTTTAGTCATGAAATTGGTATGAGAGTAAAAGAGAATGCGTCTTTAGGCATATCGTAATCTTTTGCTATTCGATTCTGCTTACATTTCTCAATTCTTGCCTCAAGCGCACATTTATCTGTCCGATTCATCGCCTCTAATTTCATTTCATTTCATTTGAATAGTAAAAGTAGTTGTTGCTTATCTGATGCAGAAATTTATCGAATTAATGTGTGGATGAATCAGTTCATCTACGAAATTCTATTCGATCCCAACCTTCATATTGTACACTTCTGAAATTGTTACTTCTTCTCCAATATATTTATCAGTTGCTTTGTCAGTCTCATTATCAAATTATACTTCTTCGTTCGTGTTTTGCATGCGACAGACGTGTAATACGAGTTGACAGTCTGCCGCTTCTCCTTTCGCGTTTCGTTGTTTTACTCCTCTTGACCCCTCATTTGCATATTCCTGTTGACCTTGTGAGACTGCGATAAATCAAAGTTTCGACATTTCGACCGAAAATGAGAAATGTGATGAGATGAAATTGAAAAAGACGATAGAAGAGTCGACTGAAGCCACTGCCACTGGCCAATAGCCATGCCATTGTTTTGATTGCGATGCATACGAAAGCCAGTTGTGAATGAGAGGAAATTGACTGACAGAGAGACACTCTCAGGTCCGATGGCCGAATTCTCACTCTTCTTATTTCAATACTTCGACTGTTTGCAGCTAACTTACCTACCTCACCATCAAAATCATCGTGTTTGAGAGATGGGGCATACGTGGCTGCAGCTTATCTGTCTGTTTGTATGGTCCCTGCTCTGTTCATCCATCAAAATCATCGACAATGGATTGGCCCCGCCCGAAATCGTCCACACTCCATCAATCTCCACAAAGCGTGAAGATCAGCTTTGTTTATAGATGAGTTCCAATTTTTATTTCAGCTCGATGCAAAATATCCGCTCCCCCATTGGACTTGATCTTCATACTCGACAGTTCGGGCTCTCTGCGAGATAAATTCCAAGACGAAGTTGACATCATTCGTCGAATTATCAAACATGTCACGATTGGTCCTTCTGCGACAAGAGTCATGCTTGTCCAATTCAGGTGATTCGTGATGAATTTACAGTTAGAGAATATTCAATTTTCTATAGTGGAACGCAACACTTGGAATTCGACTTCAACAAATTCCATGATAGAGAAGAGTTGATGGCTGCATTGGATGTGCTTCGTCACGTGTCAGGCATCACTCGAATCGGAGGGGCATTTGAGTTCACGATGAATATCATGCTTAATGTTTCAAATGTATGAATCTAAATCAAACCTCATTATATTCTGCTTATCATTCAGGGGATGCGAGACTCTTCAGTTCCAAAAGTCCTATATCTTCTGTCTGATGGCAGAACTCATGACTACCCAAAGGACTGGCAAATGGCCGATCTTCTAAGAAAGTAAAATAGTATTTTAAAATCTTACCTGATTTCCCTCGTTTCAGTAAAATCCCGAACATTGATATTTGGGCCTACGGTACAGGTAATCAGGTTTTTAATAAAAAAGAAAATGTCGTGGGGAGGGACGGGTGTGGGTTCAAAAATTAGAAAAATTTGATAAGTCTGCAGGTGATTACGTCGCGATGGAAGCCATCAAGAACTACACTCGAGATGAGAAGAAAGTAGTCACTAACCAGAATCTGCAACAGCTCGAACCACAATTCGATCCGTACAAAGGAACAGAAATTTGCGAGAAAATTCCAAGTAAAAATTATTGAATAAAAATCTGTAGAAAGACTTGATGAAACATTGAAGGCTGCATCAAAGGCTCTGACAAACCATTAGACTTGATGCTTGTGGTGGATGCCTCAGAATCACTCGATTCGCATTTCAAAAAGCA
Source organism: Diploscapter pachys (assembly GCA_002287525.1). Classification (NCBI taxonomy): domain Eukaryota; kingdom Metazoa; phylum Nematoda; class Chromadorea; order Rhabditida; family Rhabditidae; genus Diploscapter; species Diploscapter pachys. The sequence continues at coordinate 72,499 of LIAE01006616.1, read as the reverse complement.
GATCGACTTTGCAATCGAACGCGTTCTCGCACATATCAATGTCAATCCTGTGGCTGTTAGGTTTGGAGGAATTGATTTCTCAGTGATTTCAACTTCTTTTAGAATGGCACTGATAACTTATTCGGGTTCATTCTTTGTACACTTCACATTCAATAATCTAAGATTCTACAATAATACTGCTATTGAAGAACACCTTCGAGTGAGTATTGTTTATGAATTAGAGCTAATTAGAGATTGTTTTAATTGGGGCTAATTATTAGACGCATTGCAGGCTCTTCGCAGTATCCGAGGCACAACTTCAACCCACCTCGCATTGCAAGAAGCCTTGAGATTGCTGACATCGACTGATCCAAATGTTGGTACAAGACCTGGCGTTCCAAAGATGGTATTTGTTTTGACTGATGGTCATTCGCAACGATCGCCTGCTGAAATTGCAAAGAAAATTCGAGAACTTGGCAAGCCAAAAGAAATATCTTATCTAAAAAGCATTTCTTTTGTAGGAATTACGACAATGGCAGTAAGCATCACACCTCGACCAGGAGTCGATGAAGCTGAACTTCTCATGATCGCTGGAGACAAGAGCAGAGTCTTTACCCCAGACAATCTACAGGACTTTGAAACGGAATTCACGAAGTACATTGGATTTGGCTGTGAAGGGTTGGAGTTGGACAAAAATTCGAGTAAGAAAAAGTCTACGTAATACGAAGGACTTTACGAAACACAGAACCGTTGATACGTGGAGCCACTGATATTCGTTGTGATGAAAGCTCTGTTACGCTGGTCGTTAGAACGCAAAAGGAGATGAGTGGACTGGTCTATGCGCAGAACTATCATGACGACGCCAAGTGTTTGAAGGTAAGCTTGAGTCGTTCATAAACATCAACTATAAATCATAGGTCACAAATGGATCAGCTCGTGAGGTGTCGATCACCTTCCAGCAAGGAACGTGCGGAGTGACGAAGATCAAGTCTGCCTACGCAGAGGGCTACACATTCAATGTGACGATCGTGCTGCAATTCCATCCGATCATTTTGACTCGAGCCGATCAGGGCCTGGAAGTGGGCTGCTTTGTGCCCCAGAAGCTTACCCAACAAGAGCGAGAGATGGCCGTTGTCAAAGTGCCTGCAGACACGAGCTGCACTTACAGACTGCACAGATATTCGCCCAGTCAGTGCGTGGCTTTGGACGCCAAAGTGGGAGAATCCCTCTACCACAGATGGCAATGCGATTCACGTGAGCATTTTTGAAATCGTTATTCAAAGGTATTTGTTTAGCTCCCGATTATCAATATCTGGTGCACGACTGCTTCGTTGAATCAGAAAGAAACACTATGCAGATTTTGGACAGTGAAGGGTAAAGCATAAGCTTTTGAGCATTCAATCATTTTCAACTTACAGCTGTGAAATCGACCCCCATTTCCTCGAAACTCCTAACTATTCGAAATTCGGCTCGGGCACTGCCGAACCATATGTTTTCCAAGAGATGTCTGTGTTTAAATTCCCTGCCGATGACAATATTTCGTTCAAATGCCTCATTTCCCTCTGCAATATGAACTTCCCTGATTCTGCCTGCGCTCAAAGCATCGTAAGGCTTTTATATTGAATTGCTGGGAAACTAATTTTACAGCCGCCACGCTGTTCCAAGAGACAGTCGCCATTTGCTGTTAGGCAGAGAAGAGAAGCCCAGATACAAAGCCCTGTTCGAATTGAGTCGAAGTCTGCCGGATCTCGTGAAAGAAGGCAGATTGTGGTCACCAAACCCGGGTTTTACATGACTTTGAGGGTCGAAACAAGGTACTTCGTTCCCTTGTATCTTTAGTTCCATTATTTCATTTTTAGAATGCTGAACGTCCTTCTAAGCGAAAGCATAAGAAGGAAATCGGCCGTGAAATACTGCGACATTTCGTAGCGAAACTAGACAATCCAGTAAGTGTTCTACACGCGGGTAAAACAAAGTGATGTTAAGTAATAATAAATAGTCTTAAAACATTAAATAAATCTTTATTCGATGACTTTTGATGAATTGAAATGGTACAAGAGGAAAACGCAATGTCTTTGATAATAAAAGACGATGGGAAGGTTTGGTCTTAGCACCAAGTCGCTCAAACGATAATTCACGAAAATTAAAGCTGAGGGACAAAGTTGAAATGTAATGGTGGTTATTATGCAAGTGTGTGAGATACGACACTCCTAGGGATCACAAGGAAATAAATAGAAGAGAAGAAAAGCATTTTGACCCATAATCGATCGAATGCTGTCCCAATAACATAATCAACAAGAAAGGAAAAATTCACGTTTGAAATTCGTCGAGGCACCGGACACGAAGAAGAGACACTTTAGATTTTGTGGAATGGATAATTTAAAAAATGCTACCTCATCATAAACAAATGTCAGGAGGGGTTTGTTTGTACATTTGATCTAAATCCAATCTTACCCAAAATAAAAAAGAAGGTAATTTACATGAAGAATCAAACACAGACTGATCTGGAATAAGTTAGGCATGTCGGTCGCGATTTACTGCAGTCGTTCTAGTCTTGGGCGCGACAGGAGGAGGATTTGCAGCTCGAGGCGCAGGACTGGGCGATGAACTGACCTTCCTGCGAGGCGGCGTCGGTACCGAATGCTTCAGGTCATTCATGATCTTCTCGAAATCGCCGTGTCCGATCTGCTGGCTGTCGATCTTCGATTTCCTCTTCCTAAAATGATTTAAAATTTTCGAAATCAAGCTCCCAATTTGGTCAGAAATTTTATTATTCGGGAAAGTCAAAACTTGACTTGCATGATGGTCTGCTCATTTGGACATTTACGAAAGAAAATAAAATTAACTTCAGATTTTTTCGTGACTCGGAAATTTACCTAGCATCAGCTCCACTCATTCTCTCAGCCAATTCCAGGAGCATCTCGTTCCTCGCTCCATTCGTTGCAGCCGTCTGCATTCTTCGTTCCGCCTCTTCCTTCTGTCTCTGCAATTCATTCATTTTCGGAAATTCAAAAAATAATAGTCTCTAACCTTTTCGATCAACTTCCTCTGATCATTCTCGGCCTTGCATTTTTTGAAATTGTTGACGAACTGAGTAAGCTTGCTGAAGAACACATTCGGCTGCGCGGTCTTCACGCTCTCGCCATAGAACTCCACACAGGTTTCGAAGGTTTTCTGCAAGAATTCATGCCTTTTTTCAAAGTATCATGAAGATTGATTTTTTTCTAGAAATGCTAAATTTGAAATGAACAATGTCTTTTTACATTCTTTGTAAAAATGAATCATTTTATCTTTTATTCAGAATTTTCGAGTAGAATAGACTAGGTTTAAAAATTTATAAGAGAAAAATTACCGTGGCGAGTTGGCTGCTCTGTTTGAGCTGCTCCAGTTTGTCCTTGTGCTGCTCGAGGAAATCGATGAGTGATTGCGGACAGCCCTCTGCTTTCAGTTCCCTCTCCTTCTGCGCCATGGCCATTCCATTTTCCATATCGCGCAAATCAGTCAACAGACTGTCCCATTGCACTTAAATTTCATAATTGTCAAATTCTTAGTCTTATCGCTTTTGGAGACTCAAATTATGTATTTTTATTTCCGAGAAAAGATATTCTTTATTCGCAAAATTTGTGCATCATTAGAAATACTGCAATTTTTATGATTTCAAAAAATTCTCCAACCTCCAGCCGCCTTGTCGATGAATTTGAGTTCTGCGGGAAAAACTAGCAGTTCCGGGAACTTCTGCTCGATGGACTCGACGATCACATGAAGGAGGGTGAGCGATCTGTCCGAGGGCGCTTTGAGTATGGCGAGAGAGTCGAGACTCGACAGCTTGAAGCCGAACACTCCGCCTCGCTTGCCGCTGTTCATGTAGTTGCCATAGGCCAGGATCACTTCCAGCACTTTGTGGAAGTGCTTCGCCTCTCGAGCACATTTCGATGCAGCAGTCACGTGGGTGAATTGCTGAAATTTTTCAATTCAATAGAAAGTTATTTTGCATTTCAAAGGTAAAGAATTGATTTTCAAGCTCATCGGAAATTTTTTTCTTTCAATTTACCGGCGAAAGCAAAGTCAAAGTGTCATCGAAATCGGCCATTACGCGCATCACACCGAGTTTGTGCTCGAGTCGCTCGATCGAGCAGAGCGCTGCCAGAAAGCGGTCCTGCAAACATTCGATTTAAAAAATTCAGTCACGAGAAAACTTTAAAGTCAGTAAATTTTCAGAGAAATTCAGAAAGAAAATGTTCAACCTCATCGCCCAGCGACTCCAAATCAGCATGTTCCGCGTACTGTTTTTTCTCGTCCTCAGTAGGGAGAATTCTCGTGAGGATGTCGACTTTTTCCGCTGACAGAGCGCTCAAATCGAGCTGATGCACAGCGGCCATGATGTGCTTCGAGTCCATCGCCACTTTGCGTTTTGTAATGGCTGAAATTTATTTGTTTAGAAAAAAAATCTAGAGAATTTTATCACTAGGAAAAAAGTTGCAAAGGAGATTTTATTTGTGGAAAATCTTCTTTCAGAAATTTGCTAAGGATTTTTTGTTGAGAAAAAAATTTAAAAAATGCTATAGAAAATATGTTTCAATGGAAAATTCACCACAAATCCCAACAGAAAGATGTTTTACACATACCGACATTCTGCAACCGCTTGGCGTCCATTAGGGTGTTCTTCTTGGCAGTCGGATTGCTCGATGTGCTGCTTGCAGGACTGACCTGTCCTCCCTGGGAGTGATCGCCCGCGGCAAGCAGCGAGTCGTTGCCCGCTTGGGAGGTCGCACCGATCTTGAACATCTCCTCCAACTTCGAGAAATCCAATTTCTGAACGAAAAATGCACAGGTTTTCAATAGGGAATTTACACAAAATTAAAATTTTATCTGGTAGAAAATTCGTCAACTTCAATTTTCAATAGAATAATTCCCCAACCTCAATGATTTTCTCGTCATTCAACTCTGCGAAGACGGTGTTTTTCGCCTGCGTCGCTTGCATGCTCGTCCAGTTGAGTTGGGGCAGTTTGTTCCTAAAAGCACACCGATTTTCAAACCATCTCGAACACTCCCTTACTTTGTCTGATAGATCTTCTTCTCCGGCTTGAGGTCATTGCTCGGCGCGTTGAATATGCCGATGGGTGGAGGAGGAGGGACTGATCTGTTGCCGGCGAAGAGATTTGCTGCAATCATATTATTTTTTTTCAAAATTTATATTAACTCTAATAAGCCTTCCCCTTCATTTTTACCTGGGGGTGGTGGAGGAATTCCCGAAGCTGGAGGCGGCGGTTTAATCGGTCCATTCGAGTGATTGGAGGTAGGGAGATTGGCAGTGAGTTGAGATAAGGGCGGAGGTGGAGGAGGAGCGATTGGTGGTGTTTTGGAAGCAGAAGAAGAAGCAGGACCGGAATTGACTGGGACAGACTCTTCGCTGATCGTCTTCGCCACGGGCGATGGCTGCTTCGCTGCTTTGTGAGGGCCTGGCTCGGGAGGGGGTGTTGGGGGCGATTTGACTGCAGTGCTGCTCGGTGCGATGTTCTGCACTTGTAGTCCAGCTGAAATCGAATTTTAAAAAACAAAAACACAAATTTGTTGGCTTCTATAATTCGTTCCTTTTCTGGTGAACAGTAAATTGAAGAATAGAAATAACGAAAGCTACAGAAAATTTGCGACTTATTATTCACAACCATTTTTTGAAGGATGACATTAGAGAAAAAAAACAATTAATTCTTGCCTTGCATCGTCTTCTGCATCGATTCCAGTTCCTGGATTCTCTGCTCGAGTCGGGTCTGTTTCTCTCTCGCGGTACGGTCTTTTTCGTCTGAAAACAGAAAACAATAAAAACGAACGATTTTCATAAGTTTTACCCATAGTCCTAGTCCAGTTGCCCTTCTGCGTCTCGAATTCTGTCTCCATTTTTTCTCGCTCCTTCACCAATTCGAGGAGCCTCGAGTCCAGCGCTGCTTTGTCCGTGATCCATTTCGCTTCGACTTCTTGCACTCGTTCTTTTGCCTGGAATTTGGATTTATAAAATTTAAAGAAAAATGAAAATTGAAAAATTCAGAAATTTTCCATAGAATAATTAAAATAAGTCAATCCCAGAAAAAAAGGAAAAAATTCCAACCTGTGAAAGTTTGGACTTGTATATTTCGACATCTTCTTGCAGTTTCGGAATCTGGACAGCCTCATTATGCAGTTGGTTGGCGTCGATCATTCCATTCTGGTAGGAGATGGCTCGCGCTCGCAGCTCCTCCGATTCACAGGAAACTGCTTTCTGAAAAATGAAAGAATGACTATTTTGAAACTTCGTGAATAGTATGATGGCACAAGTGCGATAGTATGTTTTTTTCTCAGAAAAAAAGTTTCCGAATTCACAAACGACTGAGAGCACACCCATTGAGAGTTCGCCTCTCAAAATTTGTAAGTAAGAATCACACTGGGCACTTACTCCTAGTCGTTTATGAATCCTGCCACAGTATGTCTACCATAGTCTTTGCAATTTCGCAAATGTCATGCGGGGTTTTCAATTTGCCAAAAATATATTTTTAAAAATTCAAAAGGAAAACCTCGATAAAATCATCGAATCCAGCGAGTTTCAGCTCGTATTGCAGATGCGCCTTGTAGTTGAAGTCCTCGACGTTCGTGAACGTCTCCAGGAAGAGAACCACGGACGACAGGAATTCGATGTGGAACTCCTGCTGGTTCGTGATGAAGTGGACCAGAATGTGGAAGCGACGGGGTTCTTTGAAATCCTGCAACGGTTAATAATAATCGTGTTGAAGAATTATGCGAATCTTATTCGTGTCTCCCGCAACAAAAATATTTTCAACAAATCCTCGAAAAGAATATATACACTTTTTTCATTCTTTTGAAAGTTATGAAAATTTGCAATTTTTTTAAAGAAGTAAAAAAAACATCTCTTACCAAGCAGAACTGATCAAAAGCAGCGTTGATCTTCTCCTGCCCTCCATTCACGTGACACATTCCACAGAGTAACTGTACGACGAGTGTCTTCGTCCTCAAACTTTGGTGCAGAATCGACCTGACGATGCAGTAGATCACGTCCTTGTGCTCGAATGCGAGTTGGAAGCCGTGCTGAAATCACGAATTTAGAAAAATGTCTAGTATTTGGAAAAAAAAAACAATTTGAATGAATATGCACAATTCAAAGTTAGCTATTTTGAAATTTTACAAGATTACTGAGTGTCAAAAATTTCAAAATAGAACTCGATTTTCCGGGGAAAAGCTAAAAAAAAGAGCCATTCTTAGAAAGGGGTAGTTTAAAAATCGAGTAACTTTTTCAGTGAGTGAATTTTCCTTCTTTCATACCTTATTGTTCATGATGCCTCGCAGAGCCATGATACACATGTGAACGTCGTCGTCGGAATCTCCTGCATTTTTCTGCTTCTTTCCGCTCGCAACCGGGGCTCTGCGGAACAGAGAATTCGAACCGTCTGCAGCAGAAGTCGTGGCCGCTGTGTAATCGACGTCGTCAGGAAGCAAACTCTGAAAATTTTCTGTTTTTCAAGAAAGTCGGAATTGCATTTACAAAATATCGTATTTTTCTATAGATAGAAGTATGGATAAATTTGATATGCTGCAGCCAATTCGTGATTTTCCATTTTTTAAACAGAAACCTCGACTTTTTTTTATAGAAGATTTAACAATTTTTAGAACAAAGCTCTTACCCTCATGTATTCAATGATCAAATCGAGTCCGTTGTTGGGCGGGTCCACAAAGTTGATGACCCAATCGACGGAATTCGTCCTGAGAGAAATAGCGATGTGCTTGAGCAGCTCCGTGGAAGTCTCGTCTCCCAGCGTCTTTTTATTTTTCTTCATTGTTTTCGGATCGAGGAAACAGCGCAGCTTTGTCAGATACTCTGCCGGACTCACATTGCAGGTCATTGCTTGCTGAAATTATGCTCATTTTTGTCAGATCTATGGATTATTTTAATTAGACTCAAGAATATACTGGGGATATAAGTGATAGAAGCAAATTGTACGTTATAACTTCGTAATGAATGGAGAGAGAACATTTTTGGAAATTAAAAATAGGGACACGAAATTGTGAACGAAATATTATAGGGGTAGGCCGTACGACCATCCTGACTTTTGTCCTCCCTAGATCTGATTTTTGCAAGAAATTCAGAATTCTTCTACCTGATCACAAATCAGATGCCATTGTTTCTCCCTAGATTGCTCCTTGAGAATTCGGACTTTGTCGACTGGGAGGTCCATTTTCTTCTGTAAAAATTGATGCGTGATGAATCAGTTTGATGAGTCATGTGTTAGGATTTTTCTTGAAAATTAGATGTTTTTTGGCTATTTGTATCTTTCATCAGTTCACAATGGCGATTATTATAAAAAAAAATTATAATTGTCGATTAAGTAGTGAAGAAAAGGCTAAAGAACTGGTGAATTTAGAAATAATAACGGTCATGGTGAGCTGATAAAATTGAGAAGGTTCGGTATTTGTTCTAAGCAAAACTGTTTCTTCTAGAACTAAGAGCAGGTTTAAGCCAGACAGTCAGATCTTTCGTGTGTGCATGTGTGTGTGTGTGTGTGTGTGTGTGTGTACTGCTCCCCTAAGAATAATTTTCAGCAAAAGATTCTGCAATGCAAACCCTTTTCCATATATAGTTTTTGAATTTGGCTGAAACTCTGTCTGGCTGCTTGTTTCCCCAAACCTTCCAAGAAGTGATAAATGTATGGTGATGACCTACCAGAACATCGTCGAACATGACAGCAAGTTGGTCGTCGGGAGGCATGGGTGGCAGCTGCGTGGCTGTTGTGGGTGGCACCATCGCTGCACTCCGTTCCACGATTGGCGGCGCGTCCAGACTCGAGGTGCGACGACGTGAGGTACGAGCAGAAGACGTGAAAAGGCCGGCTGAAAAAGAATAATTTGAAAAATTTCAGACCTTTCAAGAAAAAAAAAACACTAATTTCCCAAGAACCCTCTGGAAAAAATTCATCGAGTTCATGGGGATAGAGAAGGAAAAGTTGTATGAACTTTTGCATACACTAATTTTCAAAGGGGATATACAAGACGAGAAGAGTCACAAATGAATGAGCGGAACGTGTAATGAAATGCGAATGTGGATGAACGAGGAGATGAGTGTGAATTTGAAGGAGACGAGGACAGTGCAAAAAACTATTCGAGATATGCAGAGGACAGAAAAGAGGGGGCATATAAGAGGGAGGGGAGGGGAGATGAGATTGTATTGATCTGACCCCGGATAGAGTTGATGTGGGATGCGAAAAAGGACTAGCGGAATAAGGGGGCGCGAATGAGAGGGGAATAGCATAAGGCCAATGGGATAAGCAGAAAATAGACAAGCTGCAGCAGCAGCAGCCACTCGAAAAGAAACGGACAAGTTGAGCCCCGAATGAATAGCCCTTCTTTTGGAGGAATCGTCGAAAAGGGAAGCAGTGTGACCACAGCTGTTCACATCCTGCAAATTCACTGGCACAAAGCCTCGCAAACACGTGGGAAATTCGATCAATTATGGAAAAGGAAGGGGAATTCAACACAGAGCCTTCTGCATTTCTCACTATTTCACCATGATCATCAACATTAGTAAAATTGATCTAGTTTCAGACTAAGAAGTTCGAGTAAAATCTGAGCCATGCAGATGATGATCTTAATGAACCAATAGAAAATAGAGGAAACACTCAAACAGTTCAAATTCACGCACACACACAACACACAAGCAGTTAGTGTGTTTGCTGAAAGGATGACTGACAATTCGAAACTCACTGGTTTGGAGAATCGGCATTTTGACTTCCTGATTTCGGGGATTAGGAGAATTTTAGTTGACCCAGGGGAATTTAGCAGACAGCAGATCGGAGAATGAATTTCACCGCTGCTGCTGCTGCTGTTGCTGCTGCTTCGAAGACGGCCATTCGTTTCCAAATTGGGCTGCCGTTTTGACAGGAAACAGGCACAGGGCAAAGCAAGGCAAGGCAGTCCTCTCGCCTCCCCTCAAATAGCCATTCCCCCGCCTATTAAACGCACTTCGAGAAACACACATACGGAGAGACAAAATTGGGAAAAATCGAAGCAAATTGGAAAAACGAGTTGCGTGATATTCGAAAAGGTAACAGGCAAAAAGCAACAGTGTAGATGTGTTAGTGTGAGAGTAGGAATGAGAAGAAAAGGATGAATCAGAGAAAAATGAGAAGGAAGGGATGAAAGGAATGAGGAGTCGAGTGAAAGGGCAGTTGTCAACAGAAAAGAACGAAAAAGTGAAAAATACGCAACTGTCGAAATCAAAGCGATGAGTCAATCAGCGATTGGAAATTAGCTGCAGCCTCTCCTCTCAGCCGAGCCATGACCTTCACCTTGTCACTTCGCATTTTTCCCAGTCACAAGGGAAGAACCGTACTTGTGAAATTCGGTGAGGGATTTCCTGTGAGTGGCAGTAAATTGCGCGATGTTCAGGGGAAAGAGGGCAAATGTGGGAAGGAACGCGATTAGTTTGTGGAATTGTGAATGGGAGCATAAAAATGTGAATGGAATGGGGGAACGAATCCAGAGGGGAAATGGTCAAGTGAAAAGGAACAGGCAATGACACAGGCAACAGCGCGCACAGGGCAAATATGCGAACGTCTCCTTTTATGATCGAGATGGGTCTTTATCACTGAGAATATACAGCAAATATACGGAAATCCAAGAAGCATACAACTCGCACGTAGCAAAGGAAATTGCCAATTGGTTGTGTTTCCCATTGTTGAGAGGGCGAAGAGAGACTAATTTGCAAATACAAAGGCAGAGACAGAGGCAGGGGCAGAGGCAGGGACATGGAATTGCAATCCTAGCCAAAGCCAGGGGAAGCCATCCAAACAAACAAATTCCTCGACAATTGCCTCTTGTTCCCCAGCTTCCAGCAGATTTGCCCGCTTCTGGTAGCCGTTGTCCCCTTCTTCCCTTGTTCCTAGTTCCCCTGTCCCGAATCGATTTCACACCCTCACTTTTCCCCTCCCCCTGCCGCTTTCCTTTTTTAGCTCGGCTCACATTTTCTAAGCAGTCAACCGAATGAGCAGATTTGCCTTGTCTCTCACATTAGTCGACTTCGCCAACGTCAATTCGAAATCGAATAGAAAAAGCGTGAAACGAGCGACGTGCAATTCGCAAATTTACGGCCTGTTTTGTACAGTGAACAATAAACGAACGCTTCAGTCATTAAACGTCGAAGGTTGGGATGAAAACGCGATTTCGTAAAGTGGAGGGCGTAAGGCATGCTTAACGACTCGATGACCAACTAGCAGATTGGATTTGGAAATTGGCCAACAAAAGGTGAACGACCGTACGCACAGGGGAAGCTCTCAAAGATCATTGAAAAATCGAAAAAATGAGAAAAACGGAGAAAGTGCAAAAAAATTAAATCAACATTCATAAAAATGAAGAAGTTAGTGAAAATGAATAAAAATGGCTGTTCACCAGAAAATCTTGTCAGGAAGTGCGTGTTCGCAGGCGTTCGCGGGATTTTTTATATTATAAAAGCGTGTTCATTTTACTGGATTATTTTGTGGCATATTTCACGATCCAAATGATTTTTATTTTATTTTTAATCACATTGAATTTGATCATTTGGAGAAGAAAAGAGCTAAAAATTATGACTTTTGCGAAACCATTTGCGGTCCCTACGGGTTTTATTAGAGTTTATCACACTCATTATTGATCCATTTTTAAAGACCATAAAAGTGGCATCATCTAGGATTCTGGAATAGGTTTTAGGGCAGGGTGTAATGAAGCTTATACGGTAATCATAGTGATCAACTCATCGAGTAGGCAAGTCTAGTCACATTTTTCTTGCCTAACCTATTCAGCTCTATCCTAACCCTAGATTTTATGAACCCTAGAAATTATGAAATAGATAAACGATGAACATCAGGGTTGTTCCGAAACTTCGAATTCGACATCGAAATTTTTAAATTTCGACCTCGGAACAACATTGATGAGCACGATGAACCTTAGTAAAAACCGAAATGCACAAAAATGAGCAATGACGCTTACGAAAGTGAAGAAATGAAGACTTACTTCTTCTGGTTTTGTCTCGACGGAATGCTCTGGGAGTTGAGAAGAATTTAGTACCATTTGACTGTGAAGGGAATGAATAGCTTGGCGATTCCACTCCAGAAGTTTGCTGTGAAGAACCACATGATTTGTCTGCCATCTCTAAAGAAAATAAATTTGAAGAAAAGTCGAAAGAGGCGATAATTCTCGGGAAATACGAATGTCCGTTCCTCTCTGCCTCTCACTTTCTTGTCCCCTTCCTCGCTCGCAGTTTTTGTCATCTACGGGGATTACATTCAAAGTGTAAACATAAACGATGAAAACCAGAGGCACAAAAAGTGAAGTCAGGCAGTGGAGCGAGTGTGACACAATTGTGAGAATGAGAATGAGAGTGATCAGCAGAGATCATTCGCTTCGGTTCTCTCCCGTTTCGACAAAATTCGATATATCCGATCGAATGAAGGACACAAAAGCTCTATTTTCGACGGTTCGGAAAATGAAGTACAGCTAGGAAGAGAGCTGACAATATTTTGGCAAACATAAAAATTCAGCTGCTAGTTTCATATTTCTTCCACACGAGCTGTCTGGATATACAAATGTATAGATGGGGGAAGACAGCTCTGCGCAGTTTCAGGTGAAATTATGGAAAAATGGGTAAATGTAGGGTGTGAATCCGGTTGTGTTGCAAACATGGAGGAATGAGACAAATATGGGAAGGGAAAGGAGAAATGCCATTGGTCAGATTCAATGTTGGCAGCAGAAAGAATGCATCGCTGGCCTCGCATAATTATGATTCGATCAAAAGATAGGCGGAAAATGAGAGGAGAAGAAGTGCAAAGAGGCCGGAAGCTGCTTGAAAGGAAGCAAATATGCAGAGCTGCAGAATGCACATATTCGATGTGTGGCGGAAGATAGCCATCACATAACATATTCTGCCAATTCGACCAAATTCACACAACATTTCTCCCCTATCTCTTGCTTTCTCTCTCTTATGAATACACGTTATCGTGTTGAATTTCACCGCCAGCAAATTTTTCGTCTCGTTTCGGGCAAATTTCCCTCATTCACTCAATCGATTCAATGCAGGGCGAAATCACCGATAAAATGGCGATGAAAAATAAACAAGAGGAATGGTATAGGCAATAGGTGATAAAAATGACTATTGCGAGTCTCATTTGCTTATCAGGAAAGGAAGAGAATGGAAAGAAAAGGACGTGTTGTTATCACGCAGAGAATTGAAAAATGAACGACTCAGGCAGAAAACAGGATGCAGCAGTCCTTATTAGTGCACCATTGGTGAGCTGTGTTTTTGTTTCTAAATTTAAATGTGATGGCACGATTTATTCAAATTTAAATCATGCTTTCAAAGGATGCGTGATAAAATTTGATGGTAACCGTGTCATCATTTATTCTCGGATCATCCAATAAGTTCTTTGAGATTTAGAGTTGCTTGCAATATCTAACTTTATTGTTATTTTCACTGTATCTGGCCAGAAAAGTGAACAAAGATGTATGCTAATTATATATTCCGAGATCTCATTGGATGATAAAACCTTGTCAATCGTTTCTAATTGTAGATAAATCTTGTGAATTTTAAAAATTTTCAGAAATGATGCATTGGTTCAAAGACTCAGATTGGATAGACGAACGAGACCGACGACACATCAGCGTGGGGCAGATGAACGACATGTACAAGCACTTCCACGCTATGTACTCGGAGACGTTCTTCGACACTGCTAGCAATCATCGATGTATGTATTCGGTTGGTCAATAGCCTTTTCCAGCCATCGAATATCTCAAAACTCATATTGTCTACGAAGGCTAATGATATCATGAGTGCGAAAAGAGAGGAAAATTAATAGAAAGAGAAGTGTGAGGTATGAGGAGTTTGTTAGCGACTGAGCGGTTAGTGGTTTTCTTTGATGCTTTTCGGTTACTGGTAATCTTGGAGAAAAAGAATTACAAGTTGAAAATACCTAGGAATTTATTGATCTATCTATCAATCGGGGAAAATCTCCAATTGATTGACCATGCTTTTCCCGTTGGATCAAGCGAGAACTCAAGAACGAGAGAAAGACGAGGGATAGCTTGAGCGGGAAAAGAAACATACAAAAATTAAATCAAGAAATAGTGCGGCAAAAGAAGAAAATATAAAATAAAAGTGCCTGTTGGCACATCAATAAGCTCATTATCATCAATTGAATTTGCGAATGTCTACCTATAATCATAACACGAGTTTTCATCAATTTTGTATTTGTTCAGCTAGCGAAAATAGCGCAACTTTTTACAATTGGATAGTTGGAGTAAACTATTGATCAGCCCAATATTGTCCTCTAAAATGGAAAAGTTAAAAATATTCAGTATGCGAAGATGCAATTCAAGCCCTGAAGAGCACGCATATCTCTGGAAAACCGCTGTTTCTGCACAATTATGTAATGCTGCTTCGAGAGACCTACAGCCATGCTCACTACAACATTTTCGACTTGCTATGTGATGATAGGTCGGATTTATGATAGAATTACAAATTTATTAGATTTATAAAAAAAAATTCAATCGTTTCTTTGGAAATAGCATGATGAAAAGTAGAGAAAAAGTCGAAAATTCAAAGAACCATTTCTGGAATTTAGATCTTTTCAGAAGAACAGTCCGACTTCGATTCTGGCAGCATATTGTGCTGATCTATCGAGTCGTTCTTCACAAATCGAACAAAGCCTGGAGCAGTATCAGTGGAACTGCAAAGGCTTGTGCTAACAGGCTAACAATACTTCTTCATTTCGCATCACTTTACTCCATCTACAAGGATGTTGCTCATTCGGTATGTCGCTTTATTTTTGCTGAAGAGTATTTACCATGCATTTCAACGATATATGAACATGAGATCTCTAAGTGAGATTTAGAGGTTCTATCTCTAACAGAGCCAATTTGGAAAGAAAGTTCCCTCCAAACATATCTTTCTGATTCAGATACTCTAAAAATATATTTGTTTAAAAATCCGAGATATGATATCTAAAAGTCCGTACGAGAATACAAGATGTGCAATTTCGAAATTTTATAGATACTTCTCCATTTCAGGCGTTTATAGCTGAGTTAACAGATGAGGCGGATCGCATTGTCTGTGGAACTCAAGAAAATAGAACCCCTTCTGAGAGGGAACAGGTAGTGCTGTCTTTCCCTGCTTCATTAGATTGATTCCCTCTTTTTCAGATTAGGGAATATCTCGAGGCGATACACATGATTTATAAGCTGCGACACGTGCAGAGACGCAGAAGTTTTCTGCAGAGAGGTGACGAGGACGATGTGCGGGAGAGGACGAGGAGTGCTGCTTCTGAAGAAGTACGCTGCGTTCTGTCCTTAGACAGGGCTCCAAATTTTCACACGATTCGTGTATAATACACGACATACAATGCTCTCTCGTTTTCCTTTTCTCCTTTTCCCGTGAGCCTCTGCATAACTTCCTATGCTATTTCTCTCTTTCGCTTCTTTGTATAACACACTCGTGCGTGAAATTTTCAACTTTGCCTTAGAAGCAGGAACATTTTTTCTTCTCAACATTTCCCATACTATTTCCATTTCCCATCTAAAATAGTGTAGAGAAAATGGAGACGAAAAGGTTCTTTTTTGCAGTAAAAGCACAGAGCACTGTGAGGTACATATAATTGACACTAAACAGATTCAGATAGACACAGACATAAAAGGAAGGGTTCATTAGGCAGAGCATCTCTGTTGAATGTTGCAGCCTCTCTTTTCCCCTATTTATGGCCAACTTTCAATGCGCCTCAGGCTCATTTACTTACATTCACATTCACATTCAACTTCGCTGCACTCAGCCCCCTTCCTCTCAAATGCGTTCTAGCTATCAATAATCTCTAGAAAAGCATATTTTGTAAGAGTTTACTCTTCTTCGGAACAATAGCTTCCTGTATTGTCATCAGCTGATCTTCATCGTCAGGTGTATTTGTCGTCGGATTTAGGGAATGTAAAGAGAAGGACAGATGACGAAGATCAGCTAATGGTAGATACAGGAAGCCAGAAGAGACCATATATTTCAGGGCAATCAGCTTCGATCCAACGCGTTAGGAGAAATCATGGCCGAAACCTCGGATGACGACAAGCTGATGAGGGAACTGGAAGAGTACAAAAAGGAACGAGAAGAGGAAAAGGCGAGGAAGGCAGCTGCACGGGCTCAGAAACCATCGTCATCTTCGCTGAATACGGTGCAGATTGAAATTGAACAGATGAAGACTTTGAACACGATCGGCAAGGAATGGACTGAGATGCAGTCTGCCAAGGAAGATGAAGAGGAGAAGATTGATGATGGAGAAAGCTCAAATTCAACTGCAAGTACAGTTTATCTGCCGCAAGGACAAAGCGAACTATTCCGATCTGTCGCTGACGAAATCAAGCAGAAATTCGAACGACAAAAAGAAGAAGACGACGATGAATCTGAAG
Source organism: Diploscapter pachys (assembly GCA_002287525.1). Classification (NCBI taxonomy): domain Eukaryota; kingdom Metazoa; phylum Nematoda; class Chromadorea; order Rhabditida; family Rhabditidae; genus Diploscapter; species Diploscapter pachys. The sequence continues at coordinate 56,071 of LIAE01006616.1, read as the reverse complement.
TGCCCAAGTTAATATTGCCCTCGAACGACAATCGAAGCGGACTAATGAGAACTAGAAGCTGGCAGCCGAGAAGCAGAATGGAAGGCAGAAAACGAACAGATGAGTTACAGCTTAGCATGAGGCTGGTTGAGAAGAGCAAGGATGAGATTAAAGAATCTGACGAAGAAAAGAAGAGTTCTGAAGAAAGAACGAAACAATTGGAGAGACAATCCACTGTGGATAGACCGGAGGAAGCAACTGACGATGTAGACACCCAGCAGACTTCCGAAGACGAACCGAATCTGGGACAGTTCTCCAGAAGATATGCCATCAGACGACGATCAGCTCCGGTCGTGTAAGTTGGTCTTCATAGTGTTCCACGATTTTTGAACTTTAGAATTTCCTTGAAAGAAAGCAACGCGCTGAATGAAACCGCAGTGCAAAATCAGCGAAGACCAAGTCGAATGCTGACAACTGAACTGGAGTCCATACAGGAATCTCGATAGCCATCATAAAATAGTGGTATTTTTACACATCAGTTTATTGTAATTTGTAAGGTTCGCCAATAATATGGCATATTTAAAGGAGTAAAGTTAACATGAGACTAGAGATATTGCTAGCCAAAGAACCTTACAAATTGCCCGATTTCTTTTATTCAATGAGAAGCTTTAATAAATGGATTTTGGATTTGGAATAAACGAAGACAAGACAAATTGTGTTTGCCTGGAGAATGCGATGATGATGAAATTTCTAATATTTGGCAAACTGGTCCTCTCTCGACGAGCGCACTCCTTCACATTTCCCCTTCCCCCTTCCCCATCTAAGGCCTTCCACCCATTCATTGCTCATTTTAATCCCTCTCCTCTTCAATCTCAGTCCCCAATCCCAACCCCAGTACTGCTTATTCTCCAATATGTCCTTCGTCATCTTTCACGTCTTCTCGTTTTTGGTTTTACATCTCGGAAAATGTTTTCGAAATTATCGAGTCATCCGAAGGTTCTTGAGCTCTAAAAATTAGCATACATGTTCTCCTCACGTTATTCTAGTCGGAGATATAAAATCGGTATTGAAGTTGAAGAAAGAATGAATTTTATTAAGTTCCAAGAACCTATTTGATGGCTCGAAATATGCACGACTCTGTCCATGTCTTTTTGCGTGTGTCGTCGATTTAATGATGCATCTAATTTCCTCTTCTCGTTTTAGCAGCAATTTATCCCCCCATTCCATTTACCCGAGCGCACAGCCACATTTGCAGGATGAATCCAGTGAATAAAAAGCTTCAAAATCTAACGGACTGGTCCAATAAGCACATTTTCACGTCGTCACTCGACTATTGGAATCAGGATGCTCCCGTTGCGCCTCCGTCTTATCAAATGCAGCCGGCAGGAACTGATCCTGCTAGTTATCTGGACTACGGTAAAACTGATATGATAATTTGGAGATCATTTGACAATGATAACATATGACACGTTCTTCGTAAGAATCGAGTATGGGGTGGTACCCAAGAAGTCGACCCTCAATATTCGAGCTGATACTTTGTACCTGGGGGTTTTCGACCACGCTGATTACGAATTTGACGGTTAAAATCCGATCCGATCACTTGTTCCGCCTGCTCCGGAAGGTCCGCATACGGTAGTTCCAAAAAATTCTATTTTCGTTATTTTGCATGAAAAAAATTCAAATTTAGTATCAAAACGATCGCAGAGACCATCTGAGCATGATTCTGAAAAGATCTCATCGAAATAACACCGAATAAGGAAGTTATGAAGACAGTAGTGAAACATATGGAAAATGTCATATTGATTTTTCGCCTTTTTAGAATTTTTTATTTTTAAAAAGTGCCGGATTCCGTGAGTTATTTATATCGGGAAGTAGCCCAGGTCTTCTAGTTTCTGAAACACTTTACCATTTTCCTACAGACTGCCCGCTAGTGGAGAAATGCCACTTCTTCGAAGAGTTGTTATGACTCATTTTTGTCTATATTTGATTTTAAAATTCATAACTTCCATAATTCCAAACCAAATTCGACATTTCTTTTTTTATTGAACAGCATTTAATCCCTAGATTATCAAGTAATAAAATAAGAATTTTTTTGAATATCAATTTCTGCAGAAATGCGCACTTTTCGCGTCATGATTGCGTATTTTTCGATCCGTACTTCCTTTACGCGTAAATGACGTTGGAAAAATTCGTCCTTTCAGTATGTTGTGTAGATGGTCATGGTGAACAACTTTTTTCTAGGACTGACCTCGAATTCACATTCTTATGAGCTCTAGAATTTTTTGAAGTTCAACAACCAACTATTGCAAAATGCCGTTTGGACAGTAAATTTCAAAAATTCATATCTTTCGATATTTCTGACGAAATTTCATAATTATTTTTTTATTTTGTAGATCTTGCCGAGGAGAATATGAAAAAATAAAAAGAAAATTTTTAGAAATTAATTTTGGCGGGAAAAAGTTACTCGAAGTTACCCTATATACCCGTATTGTGTTTACAAGGGTAACGAGAGTTAACGTCGGAGTCCTCCATGAAATCTTGTAGAACTCTTCAAGTTGATCAACTTTGTTCCAGAACTTATTCTAGAATGTGCACACACAGGGAGATATGAATTTTTGAAATTTAATGCCCTAAAGGCAATTTGCAATAATTGGTTGTCGAACTTTAAAAAATTCTAGAGCTCATATGATAATGAACTCAAAATCACTCCTGGAACAAGATTGTTCAACATGTCCATCTACGCAACATACTGGAAGGACAGATTTTTCCAACGTCGTTTACGCGTAAACGCAGTACGGATCGAAAAGTACGAAATCAAGACGCGAAAAACGCGCATTTCTGCAGAAATTGGTATTCAAAAAAATTATCCTTTGATGTCTGATAAACTGGATATCTATAGTAATCAAATAAAAAAAAGAATTATAAAATTTAGTTTAGAATCGTGAAAGTTATGAATTTTAAAAATCAAACTAGGCAAAAGTGAGCCATGACAACTCTTCGAAGAAGTGAAATTTCTCCGCTAGCGGGCAGTCTATAGGAAAATGGTCAAGTATTTCAGAAACTAGAAGACCTGGGCTACTTCCCGATATAAATAACTCACGGAATCCGGCACTTTTAAAAAAGTTAAAAATTAAAATAAGCACAAATTCAATATGACATTTTCCACATGTTTTACTATGTTCATCATAACTTCCTTATTCGGTGTTATTTCGACGAGATCTTTTCAGAATCATGCTCAGCTGGTCTCTACGATCATTTTGATACCAAAGTTGAATTTTTCCCATGGAGAATAACGAAAATAAAATTTTTCAAAACGACTGGATGCGGACCTTCCGGAACATGCGGACCAAGTGGTCGGATCGGGTTTTAACCGTCATATTCGTAATCAGCGTAGTCGAAAACCCCCAGGGATAAAATATCAGCTCGAATATTAAGGGTCAACTTCTTGGGTACCACCCCCCTTTATAAAAAAAACTCGATTCTTACGAAGAACGTGTCATATAACACATAACATATCAGAGTACCATGTTGTCAATTACCAATTACTTGAGACAAAATAAAAGAAGAAAAACTCAATGCATGAAGGTTAGCGCATTGTTTGCAAACGAATCGACGACATTTCATCGATTCAAGGAATTAATTTAGCGACATTTTTGCTGTAAATACACAATGCATACCTTGCGTATTCGAATTTATGCACCGTTTATTTTGTTTCAATTAATCGGCCATTGATCATATGCAAAATATGCAGTTTTCTTACACAAGGAAGACTTTGAAACCGCGAAAGATAATGACACTAGACATGACTAAATTTTGAGAAAAATGTTTACCCTACCATTTCTGCCTCCATTTTTGCTATGTCTCATGTTTTGATGTCATGAGATTTCAGGATATTCTAAAAAGTCACCATTTTGCTCATATCATATGTCGTATTGTCATTTGGTTTCCAAGCTGTCACTGATATGTTTTAGTGAAAGATAAATTGATTAGGCACGTCTGACGATCAGATGAATGGAGATGCAAATAACAGTCGATTGGAGACGATACAAGAAGATACGGCACTGACAACTGTGAGGGGAAATGACAAGGATTCGGATCCGCATGCGGGCGGAGAGCCTATTTCTGCACTGCAGGCAGCATGGAATGTCACAAACGCCATTCAGGGAATGTTCATTGTTGGACTGCCTATCGCTGTTAAGGTAATCTCTTTTCAGGTATATTTGTAAATTGTAAGAAATCAATCAACAATATACATATGACGATGACGACAAGGTAATGTAGAATAATGCAGGGTATGACACCCTTTCTTCTCATACTATTTAATAATGGGGTTTCGCCTTGATATATCGAGACCTTGAAATTATTCGTTTGAGATGAATGTTTATTTTTAAATAACAAGTTAATGAAAAACTACTGACACGCAAAGAGCAGCTTTTCTAAGCTATGCATTTCTTGTTAGTTTGAATTACAAAGCCTAATCACAGTTCTTTTCAGGTAGGAGGGTGGTACTCCATCCTAGCCATGATCGCCGTTGCATACATCTGCTATTGGACTGGAGTTCTCCTAATCGAATGCCTCTATGATAATAAGGGAGAAAAAGTTCGCTATTCCTACAGGGAAGTGGCTGAATTTTACCGGCCCGGCTTCGGAAAATGGGTTTTGGCAGCACAATTGACGGAGCTATTGTCGACTTGCATCATCTACGTGGTTTTGGCAGCGGATCTAATGCAAGGATGTTTTCCGAGTATCGGTGAGATTTTGAAAAGTTTTCAATGAAAATTTGTAAAGTTCACGACTTTTCTTTTTTCTTTACAAGTGTCATTTCGTACAAAAAGGCGAATTTTTCAGACAAAGCGGCCTGGATGATGTTGGTATCAGCAGTACTAATGCCCTGCGCCTTCCTCGACTCACTAATCCTTGTCAGTCAATTGTCATTCGCAAATGCCATTTCCCACCTCATCGTCAATGCGATCATGCTCATCTACTGCTTGTCACAGGTTAATTCAAATTTTGTTTTCCATTACGATGAAGATCACGTTGATTCATGATTTCTTTATCCTGCCTAATTGATATTGACGCTGATCTTCATTCATTTCTTCACCAATTTCGCTTTTTCATTTATCCATTCTGCATATCTTCATTTTTCTGTAGATTTTGTTAATCTTAGAAATTTCTAGATTTCAAGTTGGTCTATTTCTTCGGTAACTTTCGGTCTGAACATTTCGACGTTCCCCACGATGATCGGAGTGGTCGTTTTCGGCTACACCTCGCATATTTTCCTGCCTTCACTCGAATCAAACATGAAGGCAAGAAAATCTTCATTTTTGGACCCTTGTAAATTTAGCCTATTTTCTAAAAGAAAAATGATAAAAAGCACAAGAAACCTTATTTTTCTTCGGATTGATATTTTGCATTTATAGAACCCTAAAGAGTTCAAGTGGATGCTACGCTGGTCGCACGTAGCTGCAGCCGCTTTCAAAGTGATTTTCGGGCTGTTCGGCTTTCTGACTTTCGGAGAGTTGACACAGGCATGAAACTCTCCATTCTTTCGATTTATTGCCATTTTTCAGCAAGAAATCTCGAACTCTCTTCCGAACCAGGGCTTCAAGACTTTAGTCAATTTGGTGTTGGTTACAAAGGCACTGCTCAGTTACCCTTTGCCATTCTATGCCGCTGTGCAGTTATTCAAGGACAATTTATTCAGAGGCGCCCCGGTCACTCCATTTACGGGGTTAGTTAGATTTTTTTTGTTGAATTTAAAATGGGAATTTGTTTAAACAATGACTACAGATGCTACAGTCCTGATGGTTCTCTGAGAGAATGGGCCTTGCTGCTTCGGATCATTCTCCTACTGTTCACTCTATTCATCGCTCTGTCTGTCCCCTATCTGATAGAAGTCATGGGCATGGTCGGGAATATCACTGGTCAGTTATTCGACAACCTGTCTAATTCGTTACTTCGTTACCTACGAAATAGCATGGGAAAAGATCTCTCCCTACTTTGCTTTATATCCTAACTATGGGCAAAGAAGTAGCGAATTATCCAACTTGCCAAGTTATTCACAGAATGGTAATTTGAAGATGCGGTTGCATCGTATCGTCGTTACATGCGAAATAGGTTAGGGTTTGATAGGAAAAGACTCGTATTTCAAATTATTTCTCTTGCAACGATGCAACTATTGCAAATACTTTTCCAGATTTCCAAAGACTTTCTAAAAAAATCCCTAGAAATTGTAGGAACTATGCTATCCTTTATCTGGCCGGCTCTATTCCATCTGAAAATTAAAGGCGATAAAATGGTGGATCGGGATAGAAAGTAAGATTTTCTAAGCTTTCTTAGATGCAAAATTTTAATTTAAAGATTTGACCAATTCATAATCGGACTGGGCTGTGCGATTTGCATTTGTGGAGTCTACTTCTCATTCCTGGAACTCCTCAGAGCTATGAATTCTGCTGATCAATAATTTGTTTTCCAAATTTTATATTGAAAACTAGCTTTAGATTGATCTCTTTTTATGATAGGAAGTATTTATTTCAGATTACAATGAAAATGAGCAAAAATGTTTCGACTATTTTCTAGTTTGAGCATACCGGTGTGTGTAATTTGCGTTGAAATTGGTAGAATACGAATCAGATCAAGTTGAATATCACAATGAGGAGAATTGAAAGACAGGTAGAAATTGGGGATAATTTCATTGAGTAAGAAGGGGAAGGTCCTTGGTGCATTGAAGATGAAAGTAGATGATTCGAGTCTTCTTCTTTCCTGACACACTCATTTCGAAGATAAGACCTAACAGATCGGAATACGCCTGTAGATGAACAGTAGTTTGTGTCAGAGAGTCGTTCTAGCTGAAAATTACAAATTTTGGAAACTTGTAAACCGTGAAACATGGAAACTAAGAAATGACGGAATGACGTAGGAACGTGAGTTATCTTTTTCTACACTATTACTCCGTTTTTTCTCTCGCTTATTCCTAACTATAGCGCACGTCATTACGTCATTTCAAAATTGCTGTGAACACATCATGCCACAAGATATGGCAAAATGGCATGACAAAAGATATTACAAACTATCCTATTTTGCTATATCTTTCATATGGCGTTATGTGTGGTTCATAATTTATCAGATTTTCAAAATATGCTTACCGTATGTGCAGTCATCCACTGCAAATCGCAGTCACATTCCACATTATTCTCTTCGATTTTGCTATCCACTGCCTGAGTTAGCAGTGATTCAACAGACTCCAACTTCTCTATGTGATTTCGAGAGATTATCAATCGACCCAAATTTTCTGCTTCTAAAGAGTAGCCTCTTAGATGTTTTATAGAGTTTTGCTGAATTTGCCTGCGAAAGCTCTTGCATAGATCGCGCCGATATGGTTGTCGAAAATCTCTATGATTTCCACTGTCTGGAGTGAGGTGAATGCGTCTGAGGCTATCGACCCGATTCGGCTCCTTTGAATGATCAGCTGAAAAAGCATTGTATCTTTTGAACTTGTAAAAATTGAGGAAGTTTTTTTTGTTTAGAAAAAATATCTTACTTCAAATTCTACTTGGAAAGTGTGTTCATTTTAGAAGTGAAATTGTGTTGATAAAGGCGAAAATCTCTATGGACTTTCCAAGAACCCGCATAGTTTTGTTTATCGTTAAAATTTTGCATTTCGCCAGATTTGAAAGAGGATCCCCGTTCAGGGCAACTGTCGGTCAGCTCGAGTTGCATCATGAAGATCATCCTTTCCTTTCCCTTCCCCTTCTCGTCCCTCTTTCCCTGACACGTTGTAAATCATTTTCGAAGCGCAGACCTCAGCTTTCCTCAGCCAAACTCCCTTTGTTGTAAGAATTATGACAAGTATGATTGCTCTTCTTCTCAGGTGAATTATCTGTTTGATTGCAAACTGAGATAAGCAGAGGCTGAGATCTGAGGCTTTTCGGAAAGTTCACAACTTCACCGAAAGATCAAGTTGTGAAAGATATCAACCTTGATAAATTAGTCCTTTTAAAATCTGTCTCTCTCTCTCTCTTGATGGTGTTCCCAAAATTTCAGATTTCTGCGAAATTAAGTCGAAATTAATTGCGATATTTAAGAGCGAGCGTGCTTGTTACACACAGCCGGAAGGTGAAATATTGTGGAAGTCGAATCTCGAGAATTTGATAGTGGAAAGTGAAAGAGTGGATGGGCGAGGGCTGGTCAGTCGAGTTGATAGGGGAAGACAAATGAACCCGGGCATTCAGTGCAGGAGGCCTGTCTGTCCAGAAGGCAAAACTCACAAATGTTTGAAAATGATCGAATAGCCAACATTTCTGACCGTTGATTTTGATCTTTCAATAGAAATATCAAATCAGATCCGCTTACAAAAGTTTCTACTCACATAAGCCAAAAATCTTTTAATTTTTGTCAAAATGAAACAAAAGTTCTCTGCACAACATATCATATTTTCGACTATGTCTAACGAGTTTTTCTTGTAAATTTGATAAGTTATGGATGAGAAGAAACTTATCTTGAAAAACTCAATAAAAATATCCAACCTGATGGACATGAGCCAAATTCTCAAAAGCCTTGGGCGGAATGTCGAAGAACGATTTGTGGATATTGACGACGTGAAATCGACTCGAATTTGTGAATATCTGAGGCTCAATCAAAGCAACGCCAGATAATGTTAAGAAATCCAGCTAAAAATCGAAAAAAAATAAGACTCTTAGAGTAGGAAATGAATTCACCTGATTGATAGCGGCAAAACAGTGCCTTGACAGCGTCATATCCTGCCCTTCTATAGTTAATTCTCTTATGTTATGAGCATGACTGAATTTGATATGATCGGAGTTTTTAAACCGATGAATACCGAAATGCACCACTATGAACCCTCTGAATAGGCGTGCCAATGAAGCTGATCTTCACTCCGTGTTCATTAGACATTCCAGAAAATGCACCTTTCGTCAGTTGAGTTAGATGATTGCAATAGAGGAATGATAGCTTTCTAAGTCCAATTATCTGATTTTTAGATTCGAATTGACTGACCTCAGACTTCTCATCGACTTGAAAGCGAGTTTTTCGATATTGTGCAGGCCGTTGCAGTGCTCAAATCGAATTTCCTTGAGATGGCCGGACTTTCGGAAGGCGAATTTCGTCAGCGATCGAATCGACGCATTTCGAACGACCAAAGTCTCGAAAAAATCCGAGATTCTTTCGGGAATCGAGAGGAAGTGCGGCCCGCCACAGGCTATCTGAAGATTAAAAAATCTACTCTTCAAATGTAAAAAAAAATGATAATTTCATTTGGTCGTTATTTGCAACAAAAAAAAACATTCTATCATTTGGATGACAATATAGTAGTAGGGCTGTGTGCATTTTTCTACAATATGACAGCACAATTCATCTATAGGAAATCGTACCGCCATAATATAGAAAGAGAATATCGTTCATCCCGTTATTTTATAATTGTCCATGTAGATTTTGTGAAAGACAGATTTGAGTCTTTAGTTTTTTCAGCTGAATAAAGTTAGCATGTTTTTATTTTCTTCTGCCGGATGCTTTATTGTCGATTTGACCATGAATACACAGCTCTTTTGTGGCTAATAGAGCGAGAAAATCAAACTCTTAGCGAAAAGAATTGGAGAAAAGATTGAATGGATAGAGATTGCGGAAGCAGAGAAAGAAGGGCAAAAACAACAACTCTGAACCGCGAAGAGAGTAAAGGGGTTGCTTTTTTGCAATCAAGTCGACGAAGACGTTGCTTAGAGAGTTATAGAATGCTGTCCAAACTTAGGCTTTACTACTATTCTCACAGACTTTGTGGGACTCGATGCCAGGTCTAATCATCTTTCATCCCTCCTTTATCTCAAGACCTCTTATCGAGCATGAGATATGAGATAGAGCTTATTGAGACATAGACACTGTTGAGATGGATTAAATCTCAAAAGAATAGAGAGAATCCCAAGGAATTTGAAATGCCAATAGATTCTACTAAAGCTTACCGTCGATTCGACTTCACTGCATTCACATAGCTGAGGGCACGGCGGTTGAACGGCAAGATTAAAAACGAAAAGTTGAATTAAAACGACTAAAAATATGCAGAGTCGTTCACCCATAGCCAGTCATTTTGAACAGCGCTTATCTGTAAAAAGGGGAAATTTTATGGTTGTCAAATTTATAAGAGGTCAACAGAAAATGATTTTATTTTTCACCAGTCCATTATGATCATCATTTGTAAAATTTTCAGTTCTTTTTTCCTTGAATGATTTTATAAATTGTAATCATTATGAACTGGTGAAAAATCAGGAAGGTCAACAGAAAATGATTGTTTCAAGGTGGGGACATTCTAATGAAGTTACGAATGGATAGAAAGATGAATGAAGTCAGGATGGAAATAGGAAAGAGCAGAGAAAAATGAAGATAAGTTGTCGACAGCTGTGAAGAGAGATGCAGAGAGAGAGGAGGAGTCTAGAGGAAGATAGCCAGAAGTAGCCGAAAGCAGAAGGCCGAAAGACGGCAAAAAAGTGCCGCCCCAAGGGTTGATAAGCTCATAACTGCGCTCATTTATCAGCCCCATTATCATGTCACTGCAATGAAATCTAAACAAAGTGAAGTTTCATGAGTTTTATTCAATCAACTAATAACCGGTATTTATAATTTGCTAATAGAGGTGTTTAAAGCTAGAAGTAATTTTGAGATCATGACATTTTCAGACCAAGCTATCATTTCTACTTGCGCGCTTTCAGCATTGATAACTGATAGTAGAGATAAATTGCCGTGAAGGAGGAGATAGTGAAGGCTACGATGAGAGCGCCGACGGATAGAGCGAATAATCTGAACAATGTCGAGGGCAGGCAGTGTAGGGATGAGTCGGATTCTGAAAATGTTCGTTAAAAAAGGGGAATTTAAGATACTTTACCCATAGCCCTTCGCTCCTTGTCGAATTCTTCTGCCAATTCCACTCGAACGTTATCGAATAATCGTAACATTTTATCGGCGGCTTCCCTTTTCCCCCGCTTTGAAGAATTCGTAGAGTCAGTAGAGCAAATGTCCTAATTTAATAAAAGTTGATCTTCACATTTCATAAAGTTACCCGAGTTTTCCTAAGTGGAGTTAAATCGATTGAACATGAGAAGTACACGTCGTCAGGTCCGGGGAATTTGAATGCCTGCACTCGAAAATAGTAGTACATCATTCCACTCGGGTCTTTGGTTCGTAACAGTGGAGAAACGATGATCTCCGGTCGCATCACACAGCCGTTTTCATCGATCAGGTACGTTTTTGTAATCCCCGGTCCGTCAGTGGCAAAGCACGAGTGCACAAACATGTCGAAGTCTTTCGATCCTGAAAATAACAATAACTTAACTCTCCAACTATTTTTGAGATAGATGTTGTCTGTCTCTGGGCAAGGAATGATGCGAAAACTTTTCGTTGACTCCGCGCTCTCTGTTCCACCTGCCCTCTCCCTTTTCTACACTATTTTCACTCGTGGTTCGCGTCGCGCTCGCATCATCGCTTTTGTCCACAGACAGAGGAAACGCCGATCTCAGGGATAATGGAGAATGACTGATGAAGATCAACCTGTCATTTGACTCTTGGCCTTGACGACTAGCGAGATATTGTCTCCGATTTTGACGGGATTCTGCACAGGCGCACTGTAGGGACCTTCTCCAGACTGGATTTCCAGCGTCATTTCTGGAGGCGGAGCCATGTGCTCTTGAGTTGTCACAAGAACAGATTGACTTGAGCTGAAATTATGAATCTTCCAAAACATTGAAAACCTGAAAAAGTAGTTGCAATAACTGAATCGTTAAATACAAAATAGTGTGAAAAAATTCCTAAGATCTTACGGATCATCCTTCCCAATCTTCTTGTTTTCGATATCGCTGGAAAACGGCGCCTCGACAACAGGGGGCTCTTCTTTGAACGTCTCTGCCTTTTTGTGTTTCGGCTTCTCTTCAGATTTCTCCACTGGTTTATCACTACCGGAAGATCTTGTTTTATCTTTTTCATCCACATTTACTGGTTGACTCCATAGATGGGCTGGGATCTAAATTTTCTTTTCATCGGTGGAAATAATGAAAATTCACGTTTGTATCAATAGAAAGTTTTAAGAAGAATTTCGCATTTTCTACTGTAGGAATTTTGATAATGTATTTTTCGGGAACAATAATGAAGATCAATCTTTTTCCCGGTAGAGAAACAAAACTCACCTGTGTAGGATAGGCAGGCGCACTCTCAGCGCCCATCCCGACGTAGGGTCGCATTTGGACTTGACTGATTTGGGGAGCAGAGGGATATTTGTCGAACTTCTGGTTGCCGTCGATTGAATTGGAAAGGAATGGATTGGGAGGGGGCAGAGGATGGCCAACTTGCTTGGGAATGACTGGCTCCAGGTGAATCGAGTTGGAGATTGGGTAGGCGTGCGAGAAACCGACTGTAACAAATGCATCATAGAGGCTTTAAATTTAATATATATTTTTAAATTTAAAGTTAAATAATTTATAAATTTGATATGTTACCTGGCGAAACAGGCGTTCCCAGTGGAGAAGGACGGTGAATAGGATCGATTGAATGAGATAAAGTCGGCTGAGAAGCGTATGAATTGGAACCAGGTGCAGAAACTCCCGATTGAGGTTGATGTGAATTTGGGTTCGGCAGTACAGGTGGGGCATGAACCACGACAATTGGGTTGACAGGGTTAGGAGTTGTAGTTGAAGTTGTGCTTGCAGAAGGAAATACTGATGAAGGCCGCACTTGATACGTATTTGTATCGAGTGATAGGAGGAATGGAGGCAGGGCTAAATTTAGATGACGTGATTTTTAAACGAATTGTAAATGTCATTATCGTAAGGCATAGTTAAGGGATAAAAAGGATTAAGGTAGAGTAGAAAGAGTATAACTTGCGACATTTCGACAAATTCAAGTTGTCGAATTTTATCAGTGAAAAATTTACTCGGGTTAACAGAGGGCTCGATTTTCTTGGGTTTCGGACCGATCGGGTACGGAGCTATAGGTTTCATCGAGGGATCATACGGTCTTGACCCCGGAATCGGCCAATTCCCGAAATGACTGTCTGTTGAAAATGCGTTAACTCTGGGCACCGTGGGAGATTGTTGATACTGTAAATTACAGTGGTCTTAAAATAAATGGGTTTTTTGTTCATTTACGGCTTTAACAGGCTCCTGTGGAAGAGGAGGAGACATTTGCACTTTCTGAGGGATAATTGGGGATTGGGGAGGGGAGATGTAGCTGTCCGATTGTGATATAGGAGATACTGGATGACGTCGGATGTCGTTATCGCTAAAATTCAGGTTTAAGTTTCAGAAGAAAGGGATTTTATAGCCAACTAATAAATTTCATTACATCACAATATAAGACATACACAAAATATTATTGGAAAAGATATACCGTAAAACCTCTAATTGAAGCTCATGGATTTCTATTTTCAGAAAAATAGACAGTTTCAAACCGCCATAAACTTTTCATTTGATGATCGTAGAAATTTAGACTCAGAAGTAAATATGCTCTATGTACTCTAAAGAATGCATAGAAACATATTACAAAACTATTTGAAATAGATATTAGGTAGCTGTCATTTTGGGAGTGGGCTCCAATTGGAGGTTTTACGGTAGTATTCTATACTATAAAACTTATGTTTTGTGCGATGATGTCATGAGGTATGCAAATTGCCAATTTAAAAAATACCTGGAAGAACTTTGATTATTGGCATTGGCTAGTTGACAGACGAAGGAGAATTGCTTGTCAGAGGCTGTCTGCATGCTTTTGTCCATCTGCACGTAGACGCGATTCTCCATTTGGTCAATCATCTATGAATTTTTGTTGATTCTTTTTATCAAAAAGTTCGAATGTTCGGATTTCTATTAATATCATCAATTTTATTGTTCCTTATTAAAATTTAGAGAACAAATCATAAAGTTGTTCGTGTTTTTTTTTTTTTTACTTTCTAAGGGGATCGTAAATTCATCTTTTCCAGAATACGCATAGACAGGTGCGTATGGTTCATTTTAGAACTGGAGCATCTTCATAACTTTTTCTTTTTCTGTTCTTCTTCCATAAAGTGCATTCTGCATAAATCGATATGGATTGCAATTAGTTGACTAATGTAAAAAGGAACGGGGGAATGAGCGTGAGGACATAGGGAATAACGGACTGAGGGCTAATGGCAAAACAAATCCAGCTGACCTCGCCGAAATAATGAAACTTGGGTACACAGTGTGCAGAAAGGTAAAGGTAACTCGATAATTATTGATATTCCGATGCTGCTTTAGATTGCCTCATATAAACTTGCGCAGTTTTCTATCTTTGAAAATGTCGCTATTTCAACATTAGAATGTTCTGAAACTTAGAAATTGTTAATGAAAACTGATCTTCATGATGAAATAAGTGCGTGAAATTATGAAGAAACCTAATCAAAAAACTAATTTGCATCGACTTTTTGCGGGTAATTATTTTTTCAACATGAATTTTACTACTCGAGAAACAGAATGTGTATGCGTTCAATAAACTGGATCGGAAAGTCGCTTTGAAATTACTGTGGAGGGAGGTGAAGTAATAGATACAAGGCCACGGGGAAGGCAGCGGCAAGTCAACACGCAATGACAATTATTTTTTGCTATTAGAAGTCAGAAGTCGAGAACTAAAATAAGAATGAAAAAGTTGTGGCGAAAGAGGACCCCAGGATTTTTTTCACATACACTGAATATGGTTTTGAAATAGTATACAGACCAGGGCAGAATTTAACTAGATTCTACTTCAGACTTGCATAAGAAACAATATTCTATCTATTAAAATATTTTTCCTGGCTGTCTTGCGGACCCTTTCTATTTGTTTTTCGCACTTCCTGAAAGTGCTTAATGATGATCAGATTTACGGTTTAGGATGTATGAAAATGTAGAGGGCGTAAGTGGAGCCAAATTCTTGAAGCGAACTTTATGAAGCGATTTTTACTCACCCGGATTTTCCTTGATAAATTGTTTAGGATTAGTAGAAAAAAACTAACATTTCTCGTGGTTCTGCTGAGCTTCGTGCCGCACCGATGCGCGGGAATCGAGAAAAGCACCGTGTCCGTATCAACGTTGTTGTAGTACAGACAATCAGGCACTGTGGCGTAGTCCAATGAGTAGATCTTCCCGTTGAAATTCCCATCGAAATCTATCGAAGCCGTAATTCCTTCACTACTGCACATAGCGGAAACAGCTGAATTTTGACAAAAAAATATGGAAGTTTAACAAATCACGAAATACCCTGGATACTAGGAAACGGAGCCACGCGATATTGTGCATGGATTAAATCAGCGTCCATCCAAAGTAGCAGAATCAGAAGTAATATCTGCATCTTGAATTCGGTAATTTACCAAAGATGCTGCAGTAGACTAGCCGAAAGTGTCCGGAATTAGGGGCATTTCGTTGAACTCTGATGATTTTCTGAAAATCTTCATTTATTAAAAAGGGAAAGGTCTTGAGATTGAAGCAGTCGGATGATCTTCTAACTCGCTCAATCGAGCTTGCATGAATGGAATTGACTCCCATTATGCAAATCCAGGTCGAATGGGAGAAGTGACGCAGACAAAGGGAATTGGAAAGGGTAAGAGAAGGGAAATGAGAGCTGGCTCGATTGCTGCATGCTGAATTAGTGTTGCTGCACATGCCCATTACCTGTCTCGCTCGCTGTATTCCCTTTTCTGTCTGTCTCTTGTCCGTGCTGTGGTTGACCTTGCAACCGACTGTCACTCCGCCCCTCACCCACTAACTGTGCAGGGAGTCAATATTTCTAACTTCCAACCATAATTGACAAGCAAGCTGAAAGAAAAGTTGATCTTCATGAAAAATCGAAGTGACATTATCATTCATAAAACTACTTCTATCTGCTCAGCACAGCCAATTATATGCGATGGATTATTATATAGTTTATTTGTAAAATTTCATCACTGTTTACAATTTACAATATTCAGTTATTGATGATCGGGAAAGTGGAAAGATATATCGACTATCAGCCGATGAGTGGGAATGGATTGAAATTGGAGAGATTCCAGAAATAAGACGTTTTTTCGAAGCTGCATCATTAAATGGGAAAATTTACATAACTGGAGGAAAATAGTCGTTAATTTTGTATGATAAACAATGTATAATTATATATTTAGTGCTGAAAAATTAAAATCCTGTCTATGTCTCGACCCCTCAGCTCCAACTGGCAGTCGAATTTCTCAAATCGCTGATTTGAATTATGCAAGATTTGATCATTCGCTCATTGTCGCTAACGGGAAATTGTATGCAATCGGAGGGTGAGTTGAGATTTTGCATATCTTTATACGAAACATTTGTTAGCTTAGATTTCAAAATATTGAGAAAAGAAATAATGGTTTATATTATGGGTTAAACTTCTGTGATGTCATTGAAGAATACGATCCACAAACGAATAAATGGCAAGAAGTGGGAAAATTAACATAAATAAAACTTGAATATAATAATCTCAGATTTCATATAGAGATTTAATTCAATAAAATGTGAAATAATAATGTAATTTCAATGCACATGAAACAGATAACTCTCGAAGATATCCAACAGTGATGAGGGATAATTGCAACTGAAATAAATATTCTCTAAAATATTTTATTTTAAAAATTCAATATTTATTTTATAGTAATTTCAAAGTAAATTTTTCAAAATATATAGCAGAAATAGTCAATCGATTTCTTATGAACAGTTATTGTTGACACACCGCACTCAGTTTGATTACACACCTCAGGGGTGCATTTTTACCCCGGCACTTTATACATAATTTTGAAGTTCTTATACAGGAACACAATCGTATTGCTTTAGTTTTTATTTTAGGAATAAAAATTCGAATTTTGAGTGAAAATCTGTTAAAAACTATTTTTAAAAAATCGATTTTATGTTAATCTCGACTATTTTTTGAGGTCAAAATTTTCTGAAACAATTTTTTTTAAATCTCCATGGTCGATTTGTATAATTGGTATGAAAATTGAAATAAAAAAGGATAACTACATTCATACATAGTAGAGGCAACTAACAACAAGAAATGTGAAAAAATGTTTATATTCTTTGAAAATTGAAAAAAAAATTTGCATGACTATCTAAAATTAACAAATTGGAATGCGTACAGTTGAACGAAGAATAATGTGATTTCCAAAGTAACCAAAATCATTACCGACTTTGTCTCTTCAAAAGCCGATCTGCTAGCTTCTAAAGGTAAACCGAGCCGGAAAAAGAAGAAAAAACAAAACCGAAAATCCATGCAAGACGAAACTCCGCTGGAAGTTGGTTTGATAGCGAAAACTTAGAAAAAGTTAGAAAGAAAAAACTTGGAAAAACTGAGAAGAAAAATAATTGGATAATTTGCAATGCAGTTGCGTATCACGATGCATCCTCACTGTCCGCCTGAGTCTGTGCTCTGGTCACCAGGCGTCGTGTTCCTGCTGCTGCTGCTCGCAGTCTCGCTCGGTCCTTCTTTGGCCACCAAGCAAACGCTCTCGACGCCTTCCTCTCGTCAGCCCAATCCCAACCCAAACACTAACTCTTCGTCCAGTTCTTCCGTCACCACTCCTCCAGACTCTCAAGCTACTCCTACCAGCGCAAAGTAAACCTGACTATTTTCTGAATGACAAGACGGCGAGATCTATGGTTCGGGCACGTTCAAATTTTATTCGCTTTAGAACGAACATTGAGAAATAGCGCTGTTCGATATGAGAACGAAGAGAGACACTGTTCACTGTACTCTTGCAGAACAGCGATATTTTCCAATGTTCGTTGTAAAGCGAGCAAAGTTTGAACGCGTTCCGAACTATAGATCTCGTCATGCAGAAGTTGCCGTAGGCGTACATTCTACGCCTAATAAATTCCATTCTAATCGATTTATTTCCAGCTCTAGTTCTCAAGGCGGTCAAACCACTGCGCACGAAGTGAAAGGCCCTGGCTGCGATGTTCGTCCAGATTCTTCCGCGACGATTCGCAATGCAATCAATTTCAGAAAGACGGATTCGTGCAGCTTATCGCTGTGCCACCGAAGGATCTGCCTACTGACGGCTGCAAAAGCGACGATACAGCATGCAAGAACTGGGGCGGAGAGTGTCAGGAGAATTCGGGAGCTTGCTGCAAGGATGGTAATATGTAATTCTGGGAACTATTTGACAGGGCCTTTCTTTTCTCACACTACATCTTTTCTCACACTACATCTTTCCGCTCTCTTCCAAACTTCTACCTATTGAGTTCCGCCATTTAGTAATTGGCGTAATATTTGGGCATACCAGATAAAAATTCGCTTCAGCAAAACAACTTCTCTGCCCGCAGACGGACCCCAGCAACACGGGAATAAGGCTAGCCATCCCCAAGAAGGATAACGATTCTACCTGGCAGATCACTGTGTGCAATGATGAGACCGAATGCGCTGTAAGATACAAGGAAGTGTCTACTTTTCGAGAAATTGGAAATAGTGCGATACCTTGAATAGCATATGTTTCATTCAAATGAGCATAGCAGCATTCAGAGTTAAAACTAACATTTCCGACAAGTAAACTCCTATCGATACAAAACTAATCGACTTGTAGCTGCAATGATATGATCTTAGTTCAGGACCAGATAGGAGGCACGGTAAAAAACTACGTCTGCCTGGCGCCAGAGGGCACCCAACAAGGAGTCGCCAACCTCAAAATTTGCTGCAAAGTGGAGGTGGAACAGGCGTCTTGCTACGACCAAAATCGACCAAGCGGGACTTGCAATAGCAATAGGGACTGCCTCGCTGGTGAGGAGTTCTGCATGCAGGCCATCAACGAGAACGGCAAAATCGTCACAAACCAACACTATTGTTGCAGTAAGCCTACATCCATCTTTCTACAGCTATTTGAAAAGTCTGTAAGATTACCTTATAAGCTTAACAAACTTCCATTCCAATCCAATCATTCAAACGTTGATTGCAGAGCCGCCATCTTACGAGGAATGGAATATCGTTGTTCCAAGCACTCAAGGTATTGAGCGATGAAATAGGCAACTAGGAAATAGCATGACTTCTCGCAGTGGGATATTAAAATGTCATGCTATTGTACTCACAGTTAATATCCGGCGCTGGAAAGTGCGCGTTCTATCTCGAAAAATCATGCTCCAATAAAAATGAGATCGGGGGAACGGTCATTGCGCACAAAAAATTTTTGTGTGCAATGGCATACACCCTAAATATGAAATCACCAAATAAACAATTCGTCAATCAGGCTACCAAGACAAGAAGACGGATGCCGATACCAAATATGGCCTGCCGAAGTGTGGGACTGACCTGGACTGTGAGCAACAGTACTTCGGTAAGAACGAGAGTGTCTGTCGCATGTTCGAGGTCAATGGCGGCAAGAACGGGCTATGCGTCCCTAAGCCCTTCTCGGCTACTGGAGAGAAAATCCTGGGCAAGAAGAACCACTACGCTCTCGGGTAAGTGCACGGTGAAAACCCGTACTGATAGAGCATTGCATTGCATAGGATATGATCGAATAACACTACACGAAATTTGGGAGTCGGAAAATTGCAAGGCAAAAATGAAATAGCATTGGAAAGGAAATTCCAAAACAGTAATATAATTTTCTCTATGCTGTTTCGTAATATTGTTATCATGATGCATTGTAATTTCCAAATCTTCCAAGTTTAAGATTATTTCGTCACTTCTCAACGTGAAGATCATCTCTTGCAATATATGTGATTAAGCTTTGTTTAGAGTGAACTCCGATGGAAGTGGCAATACCACGCAGTGTGATAAGAATTGGCATTGCAAGGGCAAAGGTGTGATGTGCGACAACGTGGCGATTCTCATCAAAGACAACGTCGTAGCTTCCAACTACTCCTTCACCAAGAGACTCTGTTTTCAAAGTACGTCATCTTCAGTCTTCTGTATTGTTGAGTCCCAAATCACGGAGGTAGAAAATGGGAGAGAAAGAAACGATTTTGGGCCAGTTTCGTCTTTTCACGTGTTATTTTCCTTTTCTAAGGCACTGAAAATAACCGTGCACTACTTTGCACCTTCCAAATTTCAGAACAAATAATAATAGTCGCTTTATCATGCTCGACGCACAGCCCTATGTTCTTTATGGTTGGGCCTTAGCCCCGCTCATTTGCAATTTTGCTGCGGCGTTGTACATCGCTCTCAATCGCGCAAATTCTGACTGCTGTTTTGGCAATGGAGCGCCGAATACTAACGGCGAACACGATATTCTTTCTCTCCCCTATGCCTTTTAACCCTATATCCGATTATACCATATGTAAGAAGTCTCCACTTTGTAGTGATGAATATCAGCGAAATCAAATGTCGTTTCAGACTTCCAATGCAACGGCGCGGCGATGGCCGATGAAAATAAGGTTGGACCGATGATTTGCAAGAGCGATGGTGAATGCGAAAACAAGGACGAGAAAGGCTATTGCGTGAATCTGGAAAAACCTGGCGCAAGCGAAGGCTTCTGCTGCCTGTGTGAGTCGATGATGAATCCGGACCAGGATCCACGAACGACCCGAATCATCTTCGATTGTTCGTGGATCCAGAAAGCCTATATATCTGTCATCCGCCTTTTCTTTATTACCTAAATCCGATGACAGTGATTAGTAGGTAACAAGTACAGGAGACCAAAATCTAATTTGCAGTCAAGTGCAAGGCTCCGAAACACTTGGGCGCCGACCCGAACACCACCAATATCTTCGGTCTGAAGCCAAGCTCTGTCAGCGCGGAGCTCACCAAGGGTTGTAGCGCTAAAGACGCCGTCTCCCTCTGCGAGCAGCAGCTCCCTAAAGGACTGGATCCGTAAGACTATAGACGGCAACTCGTATTTGACGAGATGACGGGCTGACGGAGACCCTAAATGACCAGAGCTATTCTAGTAAATGACGTGATCATCTGACCGATCTTTCCCATACCATCTCACTCCTAGCTTCATCCCTTACTCGAGATCGTAGCATATTTCTTCTCGTTCCTTACTATTTTCCATTATCTATGAGATGAACGGTGCCTTTTCTCTGGGCTCTCCATGTTACGGGCCAAATAATACTATCGTTGATTGGAGAGAAAGTCGATATTCATTCCGCAATTAGAAATCGAATTTGTAGCGGAATAGTGAGTCGTGTGGAAGAGAAACGAGACGAATAGCGTAATTTTTTAATATCGACGCTCTCTCCAATCAGTGATATTTACTGTCTGAGAAATAGTATGAGGCAAACAGGTTGATTAATACAAATGGGTAAAGGTGAATAATAAAACAAGCTCATAACGTCATTCTACCTCAATCATGAATTACGTTTCAGGGAGCATCTAATAGGCGAGTGCAGAGACGACCCGGATGATCTCGGCGGCTACACTGGTGTTGATGCCAAGTACAAGGACCTCAAACTTTGCTGCCAATACAGATACATCAAAAGTAATATTATTGTCTTATATATAGTAACGGACAAAGTATTGGGTCAACTATTTTTCACGATAGATTATATAAATTTCAAAACGCTTTATTTGAAATCAAACGGGACTGAAAGTTGGCATACTTTCATGTTTTACATGGACAAATATGTTTAGAGTGGGCAAATGGAGTCAATTTTTTGAAGCGGATTTTATAGTGATTTTTCGTCACTTAGAGTATCTTGAAAATGAAGGGGTTTTGTGAGGAAAGTTCCTTTGGTAAGAAAATGTGATCAAAGAATAGAGGAACAACTTTTCTTTCTTAGCACCCGACTGATTAGCGACAGGATCTGTTAAAAATGATCTAAGAGTCTTCAAATTCAATAAAATCGAAATTTTTGATAATTTTCATACACTTTTATAAAATCTTCAAACAGTAATTAATGGGTTGAAGTCTTGACGCAATGATCTTGTGTTTTCTCCTTGTAAAATAAAAATTGGATACATTATTTCAAAGCCCACTTGCGCCTTCTAAATATTTTTACGGAATTTCATCTGAATCTGTTCAATAAAAGCTAGAGAAAATGATTAAAGAAATAGAGGCGACCCAATATTTTTATCCGCTACTGTATATTCATAAACGATTTAGCCCTGGCTCAAAGTTAACTCTAGGGTTAAAATGTTAATATTCATTAATATAATTTGAACTCTGAGTTGAAAAAGCTGAACACGATGATTATAGAGCCTATGGACCCGATCTGCACATCCAATCCATTCTTCAAGTACCCGATGGGCGGAGACAAGGGACCGCGATTGTGCAGCAACGACGGCGACTGTGGCGAGTTCCAAGGAATCACCTACAGGTGCGACACGGTCAAGGGCGGGAAAACCTGCTGCTATGGTGAGTGGGAGCGTGGAAATGGAAGAATAGGCCAGCCATTTGTAAAAGCTCGTAAGGTGGTAATGCGTTTAATCAAATGTTATTTTTCTCTTGCCTATACGACATAACCTTATAAATTTATTGCGTAATATATACCTAGAAATGCTAAATAGATTTTCAGAATTGATAATCATGGAAAAGTTTAATATCAGCGTTATAGGAGCAGAATGCTTTTTAGGTCCCAAAATGGCTCAGCAGGAGCAAAGTTATGCCCATTTTTGTGCAACTTATTTTTTGTTGCAGTGGCTTCCCATTTTCTTCGACCAATCATTTCTCAAAGCATTTCCACAAGATACAGAATTCGAATTTTATCATTCTCAGAACTCAGTTTTGGTGCAGTTTCAATTCAAGATTTCATTATTCAACTTGATGCGAGGTGGAATGTCGTACTTTGCGAGTAAATTTGATAAATTTTTCGTCAATTTTTTCAAACGATTTGTGCTAACTATTGATAAAAGAAAAACGGTGAAACACGTGGTAGGCAAATCGACATCGTACTTTCAAAGTCTGATATGGAGATTGTTGGAGGATCCTTTATTTTCGAGAGACCGGAGTCGCAATATACGAAGTTCGTGATTTTTGAAGGTTTCAGGGGAAGTTCCCAACTACAAAGTTTGAGCAAAAAATCCAAAGAGTATCATATAAAAACAATTTTCCATGATTATTCATTAGGAGCCCGGCAAATTAACTCGGAAAAAAGTGGCCGAAAATTTCTAACGCATAACTCGAATGCTAATTTTGGCATTCTGGCATTTCTAAATATACCTGATTCGAGAAAATTGCGAAGGTAAAAAAGTTTAGTGAAGATCACATATTTTACAAATTATAGAAACTGATGATTTTTAACTCAACGTGAGGAGATCTTTTCAGACGAGTATTGTCCTGACCTATACACGAAGATCTCCGACGTGACGCAGACCTGCAACCAACCGGACGGGGACACGAGCGACGGCACGCACAGGGACTGCAAGGCCAAGTTCGAGAAAACTCCGTTCATCTGCCAGAACAAGAAGTGCTGTCCTAACGGTGAGAGAGTATCTGGGGTTATTGTGAAAGTTCGTAATACGGTAGTAAAGTAGGTAGGGAGGGATAGTTAATAGAAACAAGCAGATAGGTTAGAGATAATTAAGATATTGCTATTATTGTTTTACTCGCTACGAAAATACATAGCATTACCGGAAAGATGGTGACAAACTGAACTGAAAACGTCCATTTCAGCTGAAGTCAAAGAAAACAAAACCCTTGGCACGTACACGGAGATTCCCGAGGTCGAATACAGCGTGTGCACGCCCAAGAAGTGCAGCACCTCGAATGACTGCAGAGATGGAATGTACTGCGGCAGGATGAATGATGAAGACCCGCTCACGTGCTGTCATCAAGGTTCGAAATTCATCATTAACAAGGGATGCGTATCTGCGAGCGTGACGCATCCACATCGAAGGGGAATAAAAAGGAGCCAAGTGCAGAGACGCAAAAGCATATGCATATTTAAGGCTCGCAGGCACCCATTCCCCCTTCCTTTGCAAACAGTCATCTCGTAGATAATAGAGAGCAATGTACGCTAATTTTCATTTGTTAATGTTTGCAATACAGAGAAGGGAAACTAAGCTTTCTCACCAAATCGTAGGAACAGTGACCAATGAACATTTTTAGCCTATATTCGTTATCAGCAGATCTAAATTGACTAACCGTGAAGATATGCGCCAGATCTAAAGGTGCAGAACACTGATAGTTTTCCTTGTAAGAAACAGCATTTAGTTCGTTTTCGCCGAATTAATAGTTGACGTGCAAATTTGTCATTTTCGTGAAACTTTTGAACACAGCCTAAAACGCCGAAGCTGACAACAAATTTGTGTGCCAAAACTATCACTTCGGGGGAAACAGGCGATATGTGGTCTTTCAACTTAAAATTTGAGTTCTACTTGTTTCTGGTCAGCATCTTCTAAGTGAGACTTGGAAAGATCGATTCAAATGTTTAGGAACCTACCGACCAGATGGATCGGATCACTGGAGTAAGAACGACCCATGCCCGACTGGTAAATGTCAGGACTCTGATTTTGTTTGCGTCAACCAGAGATGTATCGCTGATCCATACGTCAGTTTTATTGGCTTTGAAAAATGGCTTATGTAAATGTCATCAATAGCTGAAATGTTTGAAATGATGACGTTTTCAATTAGAATAAAAGGGCAGCTTGAAATAGGTAAAAGAGAAAGAAATCATAACCAACTCAAATCCTCTGCTATTTCTCGATGGATGTCAACATGTCTAAATTCCCAAATCGTTGAACAAAAATGCAATGCTAATATTTTCAGAAAAAGTCGTTTGACCGTGCGCCGGGCTCGCTGTGGTACGCCCTGATCGGCATCTGCTGTGCGGGTTTCGTCATCTGCCTCACGTTCTCCATCCTCTCCTACATCTGCTATCGCTCCAGCGCCTTCTGCGACAAGTACAGGAACAAGAAAAGTACGGTCTTGAAAGGAAACAAAATTGATATCTATGTTGCAGGAAAAGGCAAGGGCAAAGGCAAAGGCAAAGGCAAAGGCAAAGGCAAAGGTAAAGGCAAGGAAGGCAAGAACAAGAAGGGAAAGAAGGTGAGTGATTTGCAAGAAAAATCATGAAGTTCGATCAGGATCAACTTGTTTTTTAAACATCTGACTTCCAGGAACGCCTAAATTTGAATATTGTTTTTCTTTCATTCAAATTGAAAACTATGGCATTCGTGATTTTTCTATTTGGAATTTGGCAAGAAATAGATCTAGAGCAAATTAATGAATTTAATGAATGAATGATGGTATTAATTTGCAGAGCAAAGGGGACAAGGACGATAAGAAGAAGGGCGATGGCAAGAACAAGGGCAAAAGAAAGAAAGGCGGCAAGAAGAAGTCGACCAACAGCAACAGCAGCAGCAGCACGATTTCGAAGACAAACAGCAAGATGAAGTAACGAGACGAATACTCTGCACAAACGACACTCACACTCACCAACCAACAACTCCGACAACCATCTGCCAGACATGGACACCGTCCACACCAACGCCATTCACCTTTCTCTCCGATCCGCACAATCACCCTACACACGCATACATGATGGATCTCGCTCAAGCCGATCTCCACCCCATCAGTCGGCCATATCAATAATAAAGAGGTGTTTGGAACAAAGCACATGTGTCATGAATATGTTCTGCAAAAAATCCGAAAACCCAAAGAATTTGTATCAGAAATTTTAAATCTAGCGAAGATACCCACAGAACATACGGCACATTGAATAATTTTGAAAAGGAAATTGCAAAATAGAGACAACTTTCTGAATTGCTCACAAATTGAATAGATGATGAAATGCATAAAATTGGTGGATAATCTTTCATTTCCATCATTTTCAACTTACAACGTTTATAAAAGTTATGATATTTTTGCCATTTTTGGAAATCATCACCTTTTACTGTTTCAGATAGAATGACAAATGGTGATTGTTTATATCGTTGATTGGAGAGTAAAGTCGATATTCATTTCGCAATTAGAAATCGAATTTGTAGCGAAATAGTGAGTCGTGTAGAAGGGAAACGAGATGAATAGCGTAATTTTTTTTTGAATATCTACACTCTCTTCAATCAGTGATACCAAGACACAAAATCAGAGCACAATTGAACTTGTATGAAGATCTTCGAAATTTGAATGATTTCAGGAAGGATCTGCTGTTGTTGAGATGACGAATCAATGAAAGAATAGATGAAGTACAGCTTTTGATGAAAATAATCTAAAAAGAAGGAATAGGTTGCTCACTTTTTACGATATTTGATAAAATCATTATTTCCCTATCATCAATTACTGTAATTCTTCCCCTTCCCAAATCAATGAGTGGAACTTCCTTCTTTGAAAATGCTACTTCTTTTACTCAGACTCATTTGAGAATTGTGAGTAGCCAAAGTCTATTTGCCAAGAGGTCAGAATGTTTGTGGAAAGTGAGGAGAACGAAGAGAATGCATACAGTGAATTAGAGAGGACACAACGAGACATAGACACTTAGTCTATTTGTTGGTTATTATTCAAAATATCACAATTTTATTATCGAGCAGAGAGAGAAAGGAGATAATCCTTCATCTATCAAAATACGCCGAAGAAGAAAGAGTTCTTTTAAGATCTTAAAATTGAATTACATCACACAATGGGTTCGCTTTCATTTTTTGAAAACGAGAATTTTTCGCATTCAAAGTCAAAGTCCCCCCTATTTGGCAGATTTACTTTTACTTTCAATCGCGAGATCGCGAA
>LIAE01006616.1:1824-20439 GCA_002287525.1 Diploscapter pachys | reverse complement strand
GTTAAAATTCGGCTCTCATGAAATGTGAATTGTACAAAACGCTTGAAATATCATGCCTGAGGCAATCAATAAATGTGGTAAGCTAAGTTCAGTTAAAATGTAGGATTATTTAGAGAGCACAAGTGCTTTTTTCAAATTTGATATTGGCGATATCTGAAGCTTGCAGACATATTGCTTGCCCTTAAAATACCCTAATCAAAAAGTAAAATCCAATTTGGTCCGGTCTAAACACTAATTAACTCGATAACTGCCTTCGCAAATTCCGCGATTTTTCGCCAATAAAAATCGAAATATTAGTTGATTTTCGATGTATTTCGCTCGACAATCGATCGTTTCTCTTTCAAAAGTCATCTTATTTTACAAGTCATTTCCAATTGGATCGTCTTCTTGCCGATGGTAGCTTTTGAAAATGAGCGAAAAGAATGCTCACAGCATTCATTGTAGGGACTTGAAAATTTCAGTCATTCTCACAAATTCGGACCAAAGTTAAACTGACGAAAATAGTGCCAAATATCATACTCAAATTTGCACATTTGCATTCTCTAGGTTTATTATAAAGTTATCTAAAGTTGAACTAAAATAGTTCCTGCTTACTACTTTTATTTTGATTACCACATGTCTGAAACGTCAGTTTCTACAGAAGAAATCTGATACTGACTTTTGAGTCGAAAACATAAAACGTGATTTATCGGTTCTTGGAAAATATAGCCCCGACTGGTATATTTCAATATAAGTCCTGAAAAATCCAATTTGCCTTTTATTATATCCACCAGTCATAGAACTTTATCACTCACTCGAGTATCTACTTTGCAAATAGCCTTTCCATTTCATGGCTTTTACCTCTGGGTAATTTCTTCCCAGAAACGGATAAGATATCAGTATAGCCGCAGAGCACAAATGGCATATGAATTTATGACTAAAAGGGAGGTTGATTGAATTTGCAATTAGTTGAAGAGGTCTAAAAAGGGTTTAAACTTCTGATATCCAGATTAAAATGAAGATCTTCAGATGCGGCGTTTGTCGAGGCTGTCAAATGAAGCCGTGCGGGCTGTGCACGTATTGTCAAGATTCACCCCAATTTGGAGGCCCGGGAGTCAAGAAGCAGAGTTGCATTGAAAGACGGTGTCTTCGGGTACTCGAAAATCGACTTCAGGTGCGAAGTTTCATCAGAAAATTAAATGTATTGCGTCATTAGTGGTTTCTTCATAATAAATACCATTTTGCTGTAGGAGTTTATGAATTATAGTCAAAATGAATCAAGAGCACTGAATAATTTTATCAATTCTTCAAGATTGAATTAGTTTTGTTGTAGGGTTTTCTAAATTTTTCAAATATTCAAATCGCTAATTTTCAGAGAGATGCCCCTACATTCAAAGCCAGAGTCGGCTGCAATCAGTGTGAAGACTGCAGAATGCCAGATTGCCAGATATGTCTGGTCTGCTTGGATAAAAGGTACGAATGTTTAGAGAAACTTTGAGGAAAAAAGATTTCCAGATTCTTCGAAAATCGCTACATGACGGGAGCGATGTGCGCGAAGAAGCGGTGCAACAATGCGACTTCGATCGAATTGCCAGTGCAATCGAATCCACATGCCATTCACGAATTTCAGCAGAGACAGGTCGGATTTTTAAAAGAAACTTTTTAATGTTTCCTTTTGAATGAAGCATTATTTTCGAGATCTTTAAATAATGTGAAAATTCAGGCCCAAAAGCGAGCCTACGACCAAGTAGCCACTCAATCAGGCCCTCCACAAGCCGGACTTCACTTCGACATGAAAAGGCGAGCAGAAATGCCCTACCCAGTGCCAGTCAGTCTGCAAATGCCTCCGCAACAACCGCCTGCTGCTTTGGGAGGAAATCCTGCACAAGCGAGGATATTAGCCATTAATCCGGGAAATAATTACGGTAACTCAAAATTTAGCCTAAAATTTAAAAATAAGACTTTTTTTTTGCAGTAGTTCCCCAAATGCACCGACTACCAATGACTATGCCTCAGGCCCAGCCACAACATCCGAACAATAATTTGCCCCTTCTAACTACGGCGCCAATCGTTACATCGGTCAGTAATTGTACCGCAAGTGCGAATGGTATTCCGTCTATCGATTCAACTCAACCCATTCCGCCCGACCCTACGACCAATTCGAATTCGACAAATCATCCGCAAATTCTGTCGCATCAAAATTGCAACAATGGACAGCAGAATATGATTTCGACGACATCTGTGCACATGCCAGCGGCGTTCTTGGTCCCAGCCTACGGCCCTCACTCGGGGCTACCGAACAAGTCGTTCGACTATTTCCCCCACAAGACGTTCGATTTCGTCGATCTGAACCCGAACGGCGACCCCTTCGTACCGCCCTCCTATGCTCCGGACATGAAAAATGCCGTCGTTCTACAGCCCTTATAAGAATTCGATAGTTTGAAAGAGCAGCTACATGCGAAATAGGATAGAGTTTAGTAGGATAGGGAAAACAGTTTTTTTTTCACTATGCTATTTCGTATGAGAACCTATTGGAGCTACTTTTTCAGGTTGGCAAAAATCCACACTAAACCCATATTTTTGAGATGTCTGAAAATTGATCTTTGAACTTCATTTATAGTTTCTGACATCGGATATCCTATTAGAAAGCCAATCAGCTTATACTAGAATCTATTCCAAAAAAACCCCCGCGTTTGTGAGAGATTATTTCGTAGAGATTTTGTGATCAAATGCAACATTTATCCAAATTATGAATATGAACTTTGTAGACAATTTGAATCAAATAATATTTCCCTAAAAAGCGATAATTTTCTCGTCAAACATTTCTGTGATGTATTTTTTCGTCGACTCTCCAGTATGTGCTTATTCTTTGTTGGATATTTGATTTCTCGAAAGCCCCCTATCTAATCATTTTATGCATAATGTGCAAGAGGATTGAAATACTTTATCAGCATCAGATTTTTATGGATCTTCATTTTAATTTATCGTTTCGATTTTTAAGCTATACGATTTCAGGGACTCTACATCGAAAAATACTCTTCTCACATAACAATTTCTCTGCATACTCTATTTTGTGCAATTTCAAAACTATATCGAAAATCCAAGAAGATAGAAATGAGCTTTGAGAAGTAAAATCAAAGCTCTGAAAATAGTCTAAGAACTCTCACATTTCAAGCAATATTTTCAATGAAACTCCCACATCGAGTGTCGATTCTAGTGCCTTATCAAAATTCCCCCACCGAAAGTTTCATCTAATCATCAAAACTATTTAGATTCACCATCTGATGCAATGTTAAATTTAGAGATTTTGACTCCTATCTCATGATATCTTTTATCGAAATTTTTGAATAATCTGAGATTTCGTTTATCCGCTGAAGTCTACTTTTCAATTAAATTATGCAATTTGTTCATTTTATCTTATTTTTTAGAGGAAAGTTTATCATTTTCGTTTTGTTTTCGAGCATAATAATAAAGATTTTGATAAAAGCTGTCGATTTATAGAAAATCACAGGTGGACTATCCGGCTAAGTATCGTGATTGTTCTCCGTCATTTTGTGAGCTTTCTGAAATTTTCATACATCTTTGAAATGAAACAGTGTTGGAAAAGGAGAAAAAGTGGGTGAACTTCCCAAATGAATGATTTTGCATGGTCTGTCAAGTGGTACATAGGGGTGAATTTTCCAGCTTCTCTAATACACAATTTTTCGTCTAAGGATTTCTTACCGGATATTTTTTTTTCAAAATTCTGGAACCCATTTCTTATAGAGGAGACCTGTGGCTATAAGAAATGGATTACAGAATTCTGAAACAATGCTCGCCAAGAAATCCCTAAGGAAAATTCAATTTGACAACGACAATGCACCAACTCACGTTGTGTTGACAAGTCGTGTGTTGATCTGGGTGCACTATCTAAGAAGCCAATTTTGAGAAAGTTAGAAGAGAAACGAAAAATGAACAATTCCTCAGCCAATGACTGCAATGAATAGGCCACGCCCCTTCTCGCAGCCCACCTGCACTTTTCGTCCAACATATGCGCTCTGTGTTTACGCTCTGGCCTATTTTCATTTTCTCTCGATTTTCTCCGTTTCTCCCGGCAATTTCGCTAATTACTCGAGTTAGTTGCCCTAATTAAGTGTCGGGATAATTAGGGTGATGGCTCTGGATGCTTTGGAGTTGTTTCCATAGTCTACCGTCGTTTGATTTCCTGAAACTTCTTCAAAATGTCCTAAAATTCATTCTCTCGAATTTCTTGAATTCCCTTAATTGATTGAATTTTACTTAATTATCCTGATTTAGTATCTTGGTAATTAGGGTGATTCCCTCTGGATTAGTTGTAGCCACTTTCATGGTTTTTCTTCCGATTTCTCGAAATTGTCCTAAAATTCTTGAATTGCCCTAATTTAACTCCATTTAATTGCAGGTGATTATCTTGATCAGCTGCAGCAGCGATGTCTAAGGTGTCGCGTGATACGTTGACGGAGGCGGTGAACGACGTGCTGAAGGGCTCCGTGGACAAGAAGCGCAAGTTCCGCGAGTCGATCGAACTGCAGATCGGCCTGAAGAACTACGACCCGCAAAAGGACAAGCGTTTCTCTGGAGCCGTCAGGTAGACAACACCCTACAGCTACGACCTGCACACACAGCAGGAAGTTGTTTGACAGCAATGCCAAACGACGGACCCCCACCCAGGGTCTTAAATATTGGGCAGACAATTTGAGAATTGTCGCTTTTTTGAGTTACAAAAATGTTAGAATACACGGTGAGACATGAAGCTTGCAAAATTCTAAATAACAAAAAAATCATTTTGCGGAACTGGGGGTAGTCCTCCTGCATTCTTCACGAGTGAATAAGTTTTGCAGAGGTCGGGGGCTAGAACTGCTTACAATGAGTGGGTGGGTGCATTAGGTAGATTTTAAGCGAAATGAGTAAATTAAGAAAAAGATTTGAGAAGAAATTGAAAAATGACGAACATCCTAGAAAATGCCAATTTTAGACTAAAGTACGTCCCACGCCCTAACCTGAAGGTGTGCGTGTTCGGCGACCAGCACCACTTGGACGAGGCTAATGCGGCGGGCATTCCCTGTCAGTCCGCGGACGACCTCAAGAAGCTCAACAAGAACAAGAAACTCATCAAGAAACTCGCCAAGTCCTACGACGCCTTCCTCGCCTCGGAGTCGCTCATCAAACAGGTAGGTAAAAAATGAAACGAAAGGAGCTTTTTAAATGTATTCCAAATTTAAAAAAAGTCATGAAATGAAATTGAAGAGAAGTGACATTTTTGGAAGATTCTTCAAGAGAAAAAAGATACCATGAGATTGGAAAGATAGCAGTTTGGGAGATTTCTTAGGATTAAAAATCCCCTAAAAGATGAAACTCACAATTTCCCTTTCAGATCCCCCGTATCTTAGGTCCGGGTCTGAACAAGGCGGGCAAGTTCCCTTCGGTCGTGACGCACGGCGAGAACCTCGTCATCAAGACCGAGGAGATCAAAGCCACCATCAAGTTCCAGATGAAGAAGGTCAGAAAAATTGGGAACTGAAAATATAAACTCATAAAATTCACTAACTTGAACTTTTAGCCTACAAATTTTGGTTTCTTGTGAATATCCTGTGAAACCTGTTGTAGTTTTCACTCTTTTATACCAATTAGAATGAAAGAACGCTTCATACAGTTTCAAGATAAACTCGAGAAAATTTTTTGAAGCAAAAAGAAAATTCTCGAAAATAATGGCTGAACTTTGCAGGTGCTGTGCCTCTCGGTGGCGGTCGGCCACGTCGAGATGGCGCCCGAGGAGCTCGTCTCGAACATCTCCCTCTCCATCAACTTCCTCGTCTCTCTGCTCAAGAAGAACTGGCAGGTATGGTATAGTCATGAAAACGACATAACCAGACTTTAATCCAACCTGTAGAGGAAATAGTCATTTTTAAAGAAAAACCGCGTCTAATTTCACTCGAACGGATTATTATTTTCTCTGCTGACTGAGCTTTGAGAAATCTCTTTTAATGAATTTAAGTAGAAAATGAATCGGATTTCAGAACGTCCGCTCCCTGCACATCAAGTCGACCATGGGCAAGCCACAGCGCGTCTACTAAAGGCTAGAGGAAATCCCCTGGAGATCCCACACAAATCCCCCACTATTTTTTCAATTTTTGAATTCAATTGTTTGTTTTTCTCTTTTTGAAATAAGAATAAATTGTTGTTGTTATTTCTATTTCTTTTTTTGTGGGCTGGTTGATTGGTTGCTTTGAAATCCACTGGAATATTGCAAATTGGAAAGTTTGGGGGAAAAAATTGGAGATTCTTTGCAGATGGCCGAAGACGGTCTTATTCCAGAGAATATGCGGCCGACGTCGTCTTCGAATTACGTGAATCCAGATGCGCAGGTCGACGAGCACGGCAACAGAATGAAGACGATGACCGATTATGAGGTGGGATTCAGAATTCAAGTCGGAACTTGTAGCCCTATTGCAGTCCACCATCTTTCTGAAAGTAGTAAGAGAAAGTGCCAATTGCAAAATTTCGAAATAATTGAGTTCCAATTTTGAATTCCAGGTTCTGAAAGAAATCGGCGAGGGCTCGTTCAGTGTTGTCTACGCTGCGAGGGAAAAGGCAGGTCAGAAGAGGGAGGCCGCAATTAAGACGTGCTTCAAAAAGCAGATTATCAAGTTGGGAAAGGTATTTGAAAAATCGTGAATTTAGCTTGAGCGTTGAATTTCCAGGTAGCTTCAGTGTTCCGAGAAAAACGAGTTCTTCAAACTCTTTCGGAAGCCGAGTCCTGTTCCCCGTTCATAGTCCAGCTAATGGCGACTTTCCAAGATGAAAGTCACCTCTACTTTGTCCTCTCCTACGCAAAATGTTGGTTTTTAATTCGAGAAGAAATTTCAGTGGGAAACTTTCAGACGGCGATCTGCTGCAAGTCCAAATGAAGCAGCCAGGCAGGAAATTCACGAAGGAAGAGACTAAATTCTACGCTGCTGAATTATGGATGGCTTTGAGTGAGTTAGAGTTGGGATTTTGTTGGAAAGTTCACTCATTTCTTACGTAAAATGATGATTGTAGTAGAAAAGAAAAATGATGAACTTTCCAGAAAGTCGATCAAAACTTTCAACAAAAAAAGGTCGAAATTTTATGAGAATTCAGTTTAGCGCACATTCACGGCCACGATTTCGTGCACTTGGACGTAAAGTTGGAGAATATTTTGGTGAAGTCGGACGGCCACACGATGCTGTCTGATTTTGGGTGTGTCAAGGATCTCAATGAAAAGGTTTTCAGTGTTCAAGAAAGATCAAATATTTTTCTTCCAGGATGAAAAATTGGACCCCCGAATTCGACATTCGGCGATAATGCCCGGCACAGCGCAGTATGTCAGTCCAGGTACGATATTGATGAAAATAAATGTTGAGACTACTTAAAATTTTGAGCCTTGGATTAAAGCTGGCTCTGATTTTAAACACCTTTTGTGATTCCCACTCGATATCCACATCTACTTTTCTATTTCCCCTATCTCTCCCCCATACTCGCCTAAAAAGTGAGTTTGGAGTACAAGTAAGTGGGTGTGGATAACGAAAGGTCCATTTTGAAACATTTATGAATTGATTGCAGAAATCCTGCAGCGAGACCCGGTCACTCCTTCTTGCGACATCTGGGCATTCGGAGTGGTGATCTATCAGCTGCTCACAGGAAAGCACTGCTTTCATGACGAATCGGAATACCTGATTTTCAAGCGAATACAAAAGCTGCTCTACAAATTCCCGGATGATTTCCCGGAAGACGCGAAAGATCTGGTCGAGAAAATCCTAGTCCTGCAACCCACAGAGCGACTCGGTGCAGTGGAAAACGGAGGCGGTGAAGCGGTCACGAAACACTCATTCTTCGAGGGAGTTGACTGGGATAAACTACATGAAACCCAGCCTCCGATCACTTTAGAATAATTTATTGAATTTTGAAATTGTGATAATAAATTGAAATTGGAATTTCTTGATTTTCTGATGATTTTATTGGTTTTATCCGATGCAGTATCTCAATTTTTCTTATGAAAATCTGAAATTATTTTCGATTTTTCAGAGAAATGGCAAAAGTTATCAGGACGCGATGGGTCTACAGGAAGGACAACAGGTACAGTATTCATTAACAAATGATTTTTAATCATCGGATTGACTAAATCCTAGAGTTAAAATGCCGAAATTTAAGATTTTCAACAAAAGAACTAAAAATTACCGAATTGAAGTAATAATGAAGCTTTCTTGCAGATGGTGGCGCTACCTACCACGGCACTCGGGAAAACCGAATGACTTGGAATCGCAGGGTAATCTCGACGATTTCGCACAAGAATTCAAGGTATCTCGATTTTCCTGCCAAAATTCTACAATAATTTTTCAGAAGAAATTTTCGTACTGTAGACTTTATTATCTAGATCTTTTGTAATGCAGAAATTCTTCAAAAATTTCAATTTGCAGGACGAATTAGTCGATGTGAAACCGTCCAAATTGTGGCTCGCGTGGGTCTATCGAGAAACGGGCAGCGAGAAGTCGAAGAAGCAACTCGAGCACATATTCGGCAGGGAATACAAGGTACTTAGAGTTAGCGAAATCGAAAATGTGAAAAACGTATGATCCTAGAAAATAGGAAACGATGAAAAGATGAAGAAAGGCGCAAAAATCGTGCATCTTTCATTTTTGAGTTGTGAATTTTCAGCTCGGCAAAATGGAAGTGCTCATCAATTCGGCAGCGATGAACGACAAGCTGTGGAATGTGAAGCACCTCATCGAGTTGAGGCCTGTCACTTTTCCGAATGGAGAGCCTAGTGAAGGCGACATTTACAATACTACGGTAGGTTTGGGAGAGAAAAGTGAACATTTTGAAGAAAAAGTAGAAGTTTTGAGGAAACAAGAAAACAGTTGAAACTTTCAGATTCACCCAGACGGCCGCTGCGAAGTGATGCGAGGTGAGAAGGTCGAATCAGAAGAGCAGCTGCAACTGTTCGATGAAAATATTGAGGTCGGAAAATATTTTTGAAGAAAGCAAAGAAATGACTAAATGAATTATTAGGGCTAGAAAAATACAATTACTTAAATGGCGGAGTATGTATTTTCCACACTATTTCTCTCAAATTTCATCCTCTCGTCTATCTTTAACTGTAGCACTCCGCCATTTAGTAATTGCCTTGGAAAAAGGCGAATGTCTGAAATCATGTGAAAAAGATTCATTTCGCCTATGCATCGAGTCCAATTTTCTGAGGATTTTTAGAAAGATTTAGCAAATAAAAATGATGTTTTCCAGTGGCCCAAACATAAGCTGAGCAGCAAGTTTAACAGTGCCTCAGCCCGTCTCCAGGACGTCTTTGAGACCAACGTCTACACGCCCAAGAACGTTAAAATCGTCAAATGAAAATCAACGATTGACGAAAATGACAACTTGAAACCACAAAAGCCCTCAAAGTGCGAAATATTCCGAGAGGAATCTTCTCTACCATTTCTCATACAATTTTCTCTTGTGAATTTGAGAGCCTGTGATTTTCAAGTAGCCAAAAAATTTAGTGTAAAGTTAGGCAGCAAATAGCTTTCATTGTTGAGAAGAATGTGTTTATTTTTACGCATAAATTATGAATTGTACAGGAATTCAGGCATTTTCTGATTACTATGTGCAGTTTTAGCCATTAGATATGTTTATTTGTGGATCCTTGTATTTTTACCTTTTCTTGAAAATTTCAAAAGAAGGAAAAATTGGTTAAGATACAAGGAGTGATTTGCCAATTTTGAAATGACGAAATGACAGAATGAAAAGAGACCTCTAGTTAGGAGAAGGGTGAAAAGTAGGGAAAAATGGTGTGGAATGGAACAAGATAGGTCTTGTCATCTCGTTATTTTTCTAAGTTGGTCATTATGTCTTCTTTTTGAAGACGAGAAGTTGCGAGCCGGAGAGGACGCCCATCTGACCGCCACGAACGATTTTTTGAACTGCTCCAGCCAGGAAAACGGTGAAGAAGGCCAGGAAGCCGTTGGGAAGCATACCGACAGACTCGCACAGACCGATCAGCCACACTGAAACACCGACCAATTAGAATTTTTTAAAAGGTGAAAGTTTTAAATAACGGTTTTCCTTTTAATTTTATCGTCATCTAGTAATTTTCTGAGGAGTTTAAAAATTACAGATAAAAGGGCTGGTAATCAACCACATGAACAGGGCAGATTGAGAAAAGCAATAGTGATAAGCACGCCCGTTTTTCTCGTCAAAGTCCACAGTTTCAATTAGTTCTAATCCAACTGCCTAAAGTTGAAATTTCCTGATTTTTGTTGTGCAAAATAACCCTCACCTCGGCAGCATTTTGCATTTCCTCGGCTGTGTGCAGACTCGGCATCCCACAGGCGTATTCTAACCCTTCTACTATCTAAGAGCCTTTTTCTGATAAAAAATAAGTGTGTTTATGATTTCTGACATCGTGTCAATTTCAAACAGTTTTACACGTCAAATCGCTTGACGATGGCATAATGTCAGAAAGTACGAGTGTGTCTTAGCTAACCTTTCGATGTTCCAGATTTTCCTCATTGTAACTAGGCGTCTTAATCAAGTCATAGATTGCTAATTTCCCTCCAGGCTTTAGAACTCGGGAAACCTAGTTTTTTTGTTGGATTTTTGAACGAAGAAAAAGTTTACTTCTTTGAAAACAGCGTCCAATTTTGGTAGATATTTCAACGAATAGATCGCGTAGGCAGCGTCCTGAGAGTTTGAGACTAAAATTGAAATTTATAATTTTTTTCAAGATTGAAAATTTACCGATGCACTTCATATCGCAAATATCCGCTGCGCGAATTCTGCAGTTCGAAATTCCCATTTTGGAAAATTCAGCGTTTCCTAAAATTGTTTATTTTTTTTTAGAATTAAAAAATGAAAAACCAATTTCTTCTTCATTTGGAGCAATAGTAATTCCAGTTAGAGTCGCCTTTGTAGATGCCAAATCCCTCATAACTCCCCCGATTCCGCAGCCCAAATCAAGGCATTTCACTCCCTCTTGAAGTCCCAATTTCCCGCCAATTTTTCTAAAATTTCAATTTTTGCCTGAATATTTTTGAAAGAAAAACCTATGCAGGCGAAGTAAGGCTTCTTCCAGATAAATATCATCTGAGTCGGGGGAAGCGAAGTGGAAATTTCCTAAAACTTTCGCTTTCATTTTTTTTATTCTAGAAAAAATGTATGTACCCCCGAAATAAGTGTCGATGACGTTGGACATCACACTGTAATAGTGCGCAGTGACTTCGCAATGATTCCCTGATTTTTTGGCCTCTTCATAAAGACGGTCATGCTCTTTCACGAAGACTCCCTAGAATCAATCGGAAATTACAGTGGGCACAAAAGTTTGGGCCGTTCTTGGCTTGCTTTTAAAAACTGATCATCAAGATAACAATGACTAAAGTTTTCTAAAGAAAAAACCTTGAATACTAGCTTCTCCTATACCAATGCTATCTATCTACATAGTTTAATTTTATTTGGTCATGAATAGAGCCCGTAGTCCTCCGCTTCCTTGCAGAAACGAAGAGAGCGGAAACAAAATTCGTCGTTTCAAACCTTTTAAATTTCTCATTTTCCGATTTCTATTATTTTTATTTTCATCCGAAATTAGCCGAAAATGCTCATTTCTGCAAAGTTGATTACAGGCTCGAGTCATGAATTAAAATTTTTACAGTTCAATTTTTTTTAATCAAAAAACGATCTAGACTCTGCACATCCTCTATTCTACTGTAGAAATCATAAGACCTACCAGATCATGCCTTCGAAAGCCCCAAATGAGCTTTAGAAAATTCTTTTTCATATCAATCGACATTTTTGAACCTAAAAATGACAATTGCAAATTGTTTAACTTCAAAATCTAAACAATAGAAGGGGAATGACGTGAGTTCAGAGGAGTTCAAAACTGAGAAAATGATCTTCTATAGAAAATTGCGTCCATTTATATAAGGCTCGCAGAGGGCAAACTGTCTTTTGAGAAAGTTGCAAAATGACTCATTGAGGTTTGGTGATAATTGGAAAATTATAAGAGTTATCAGTAAAAAGCAGAATGATATTTGCTCTTTCGATAGGAGGAGAAATGTTTCGAAATCTCGGAAAATGATAGTCTTTTGATGACTGTACAAAATTGCTGGTGGAAATTCTGTTTCTGCAAATAAGAGAAAGGAGATTTCTGGGTCAATCAATGGGAATCTTCATGATTCTTTCACTTTCTTTCACATTTCACCCGGATTCATTTTCCATCCAATACTTCACACATGTTATGAAGCATTGAAACGTGAGAAAGCAAAACATGAAGAAAAAACATAACCTCATTTATCTTGTGCAGATATTTCCCTTTAAGTATCGACTAGTTTTTATCCAAAAGCTGGATTTTCAGATTTTTATCCGATTATCCGAAACTTTTGTTGACTTTCGATCGAATTCCCCGGTTTTGTTTACTTTCGAAAAATGCTGAGGTTGCAATATGACACTGAGAGTACGCATTGCACACTATGCACATACTATGCGTATTTGACCTTGTTAATGCCGCCTTTCATAGTATTCTTCCTTTTCTTTCCTTCCCTTTTCAGATGGCGTTGTTTTTCGAAAGCGCTAAATTTGATTGTTTTCGAAAAATGCGATGCACGTGAAAAAAGTTGAAATTGATTCGATCGAACATTTTAGTGTCAGCTGGCATTTTTCTTTTGATTTGCTATTTTTTTAATTTAATTTCTTGATTTTTGAGAAATTCGGTCAATTTTCAAACTGATACTTGATGAATTGAATGGATTTCACAGGAGTTTGTATTTTTTGATTTATTGATTTTTTTTCAAATAGACATTCTACTTGGATATTCGGTGGCTTCAAAAGTTTTCTCTTGAATTTGGTGATTTAAAAAAAATTAATTTCTTGACGTTTGAAAATTAATTCCGTTTTTTTAGATTGATACTTGACCAACTGGATGCATTTTATACGAATTTTGATTGATTTATTGATTTTTCAGATAGGATTCGAATTGGATATTTGGTGGTTTCAAGAGAGGGCCGCGGAGGCTCTCTCGGGCTTCGTAGGGCTACTGTTCGACCCGACCGAGGAGCAGCGCGAGGCCCAACTCAGGGAGGCCCTCGAACGACAGGAAAAGGAGTTTCACGATGCCGTCAGGCAACACATCGTAAGTTGGCTAATTGTTACACTCGAAGACAACGTCAGATGACTTGCATTAATTAGTGACTTTTACACTTAGAAATTGGAACAAAAATATTTATGAATTTTCAAGAGAAATCAGTTGGTTAATTTATGCATTATTTCATTTTTAGAAGTAAGAGATATGAAAGATAACGTTTTTTTACTTAATCTCTATGAGAAGTCAGCTGATTTCGTGTAATTCCCTAATTTATTTATTTTCCCCTTTGCAGATCTGTCTGCTGTTGTTCATCTCGATCTACCTGCTTTCCTATTGGATCATCTCCAA
This sequence comes from Diploscapter pachys, assembly GCA_002287525.1. NCBI lineage: Eukaryota > Metazoa > Nematoda > Chromadorea > Rhabditida > Rhabditidae > Diploscapter > Diploscapter pachys. The sequence goes on along the minus strand of LIAE01006616.1, from coordinate 7,004 downwards.
ATTCAAAGCCAAACCAGACAGTGATTCGCTGTACGCGGGCGATGAAGATTACTTCGTGTACAGGATCAGGTAGATTTATTAAGTTGATCATTTTTAGAAAGCAGTTTTTTTGTAATTTCTGCAAATCTTAAAATTCTACTATTCTTCAATATATTTTTCTTCCTAATTTATGACTGGAAACATGTTAGTTGATTAGTTGAAAAATAAAAAAATATAGCGTCTGGATGTGCTCAGCGTCTCTGGCGATTTCGATCGGCTCCATCGCCCTACTCCCATTTTCCGTGTTCGGATTCGAACTACTGCAGCGATTCCCAGACTCCTACTATCTTCAGGTTGGAAAATTTCGGAAAATTATAAAATTCATGAGGGAGGAATAAGAAATAACGCATGAGATTAGAGATATTATTCCTTTACAAGGGAAAAATTTCTCGATTTGTGTAGGTTTTCATGAAACGCAGAAATTTATATTCAAATTTCTATTCTTTTGAACGAGAATTATGACATTAAAATTTTTGCAATTTCGAATCCTCAAAAACGACATTTTTTCTCCAATTTGACAATTTCCAGTGGCTCTCACTGTCGTTGATCAAGAGCCTGTGGAACTACATCTTCTTCCTGTCGAATCTGAGTCTGTTCGTCGTGCTGCCCTTCTGCTATTTCTTCATCGAGTCGCAGGGATTCACGAGAACGAGAAATGTGGGATTTATGCTAATTTTAAAAATATTCAATTTGAAAGGAAATATTTGGCACTTAGTAATAAGAAAATTGGAAATTTCTTTTGTTTGAATAAGAAATGTTGAGAATCATCAAGGAAAAATTCATGAATTTGAAAAATCTGAATTAGCGTCATTTTATTTTATGCTAACTTTTCCAGGGATTGATGCAGAGGGTCTACGAGTCGCTGGCCGTTTGTGCCATTTTCATCTTCATAATCCTCTGTCTCGTTGATGTCGTTCTGGCAATGATGTCCTCTTCGGTATGCTTATTTCTTCATTTTAATTCCTTAGTTTATGCTAATTTTCTGATTTTATGCCAATTTCTATAGTAATTCAATTGCACGTGAGAGGATTTCAGGTCTCTCTGTTCAGCATTCGGTCGATAAACCTACCACTGATCTATTCCTGCATTTCCTTCGGTGGTTCGCTCCTTCTGCTCGTTTCAACGCCCATCGGATTCGGCAAAATGTTCAGCTTGATCGGAGAAATGTCAACGGTGAGATCTTTCTTGCTGAAAATTTTGCAGAAAAAATCCTTAGAAAATAGAATTTACAGGGAAAAAGATAAGAAATTTACTGCAAAAATAGGGTTTCGTGGAAGAAAGGAATTGACTCCCTACAATAAATACAATAAGACATATAATTTTTGAGATTTTGCAGACGCCTCCTCTACCTATAGAGGAAATCGAATTGGCAAAACTTACGGCAGACTACGAGAAGCGAAAAGCAGAGCGAATGCAGAGAAAGGAGAAGAATTTGGAAGATATCAACAAAAATGGACATGCAAATGGAAACAGCTACTATGCGAATGGACACAATGTTTACAGGAGAAGGTCGGGAAAATTTCAATTTGTAGAAAATGAATGGTTTTTTAGATTGGAAAATTCACCCTCCTATGCAGAGCGAGAGCCACTAATTTCGAAAAGCGTACTCCAACCAGCCACTTCTGGACACATCGTAAGCAATTTTGAATTCTTGAAGACGAAAAATAGACTTGACAGAAAATTCGAAATATCAGACTTTTAGGCGGATATTTTGACTTTTTCGTGGAAATATTTTAAATTTTATTTATTTTTTCTTTCAGAAGCGATTGAAAGAGCGGCTGCTTCGGTGGTACACGCAAGTCATGCTGCTCATCAAAGTGCCCATCACGTTCACTCTGCTTTTCGCGTTTACAGTAAGCCTCAAAAGTGTTTTCATTTCGTAAAAATCTTTAATTTCATATAAACAAATATTGCATTGTTCTGAAAAGTTCGCGAGTTTTTTTCTGAAAATCTTTATTTTACCAAAAATCTAAAATTTTCTAAAATGCATGATTTTTTTCCGAAGAATCTTATATTTTCTTTAAAAAAATTATATTTTCAAATGAAATGATGAGTTTCAGGCAGTTTCCCTGTTGATGGTCATCGTGAACACGACGAAGCTACTGTTCGGCTACCGCAGTCTGCCCGTCTACGCTCAATACATGGAGGTGAAGAATCGACACGCACTGGGCATGTTCGGCATCGTCGTTGAAACGCTTGTTATAATGTAAGTTTGAAACTTGATTTTTTCACCGAAGATATTATTTTCTGAAGATATTGATTTTTCACCTGAAATTATTTATGTATCGCTTTTTTGCAGATACATAATGACAACCTCTGTCGTCGGCCTGTATTCCATCCCTCCATTCCGAGCGATCCGACCCAAGAAGAACTCTACGTCTCTGACAGCGATCATCATCAATTGCAGCATGATTCTCATGCTCAGTTCGGCTTTACCTGTGCTGGCCAATACTTTGGGTAATTTTTTCCAGAAGATAAAATTAGAATATTAGATTTGGAGGCAATTTGTAATAAAATTTAGCGAAATTTCTCGCAAAATTCTTGTAACAAATCATTCCAATTTTTTTTACCTTTTTTGAAAATTAATAAATTCAGGAATAACAACATTCGACTTACTGGGAGCCTATTCTTCAATCGAGTGGATCAGCTCATTCCGCCTCGTTCTGAGCTACAACCTCCTGTTCGCTGCCTCCTCCACTCTCTGCCTGGTTTGGCTCGTCACTGGACCCATTTTCCAGCAGCTACTCGACAAGTTGGTAATTTCTTTTAAAAAATCACTTCTCTTCTCTTTTCTCATTTCCCAATGTTGCTATTTCTTGATCCTCATAAAATTAGCATAAAAATTGTAAGGAGCAAAATGCATTAAAAGTCTTTCGAAGTTTGAATTTCCCCTTTCAGATTGCGAAGGCTTCACGCATTAATCAAGGAACGATATATGAAGCCGAAGGAGAAGGGTCAACAACCGAAGAATCCGGAAGCGGGCGATGACGGAAGCGCAGAAGATGATAACGAACCAGACGACTACAACGAGTCGAGAGGCGACAAAGGAGATGACCGAAATGCTTCCACATTTCTTCTCTCATCCCTCTACGGAATTGGAGATGAAACGCTGGAATTCCTGCCCAGAAACGAATCTCTGGAAAACCTCGATCAAAGTCACTCAAGCAAACTGTCTCATTCACTAGCTGAATCGATATTCTTTATGCCCGACATCGAGCAGGTCTCTTGAATTTAAAAGAAAAAAAACATCATTTTCCTTCTTACACTTGTAAAATCAGAATCAATTTTTAAGCATTTGTAAAAGTAGCCACTATGAGCGAAATGATATGGTCAAGTATTTTCAGTACGATTTCTTCAAAATTTGGTTACTTTTACAAACTGCCTATTTTGAAGAAAGGAAAATGATGAATTTTGCTCTGTAAATATGCAATGTTTACTGAAAATTACTCAATTAAACTTGCGGGACATGTTTCCTACGATTTATTAATTTCTGCTGCTGATATTAAGAATTTGAGAATTGCACACAAGTTTAGTCATTTCGTGGAATCTCATAGGTTTTGATGATTAGCTTTCAATCATGTGTTTCGAAATTCGAATGACAAGGATCACATAGCTTTCCACTTCTCATTACAAATGGACTTTAAAAATTCAGAATCATCTGGGTATTATTTGTGAGCCTTTAGTCGTTGTGAAAATGGGATTTCAAAGTTTTTTCCCTGAAGTTTTGAAAATTTCGAAATCTCATCATTTTTCGTGTACTCTTCATTCAATGACCGATAGTTTTGTTGCGGGTTATTTCTTGTTTTTAACAACGACAAATCGTATCTTCTTGCATAAGTATTTTTGTTGCAGCCCATTTTAATCATACGGTATTACGTGCTGAATAAAGTGTCTTTCAGACTAGATTTCAGAATTTTTGATTATGAAAGTCCATCAGAGCTAGAAACTCCACAATATCGCGATGACTTTCCATTCTTATCCAAAAATCTCCATTTTCAGAACGTTTTTTTTTCAAATCGTTCGAACTGCATCTATTTGGTCTGCACAGGACGAAGAATTCGAAAGGTGAGTCAAAATCAAATTTTTCAGCAAATAATAATATTGGGGTTGGAAGAAATTAGGTGGTATCAGGTTTAGGGAGCACTTTCGTTGAACAAAAAATATGGGGGTAGGTCACAGAGGCAAAACTTTTCTTTCCAGCCATATATGGCTTATGACGGTTATCATGGATAGTTGCCGAGAACTAAGCGTACACAGACAAACAGCAAAAATATTAAAAGAGGGATATCTAAGGTTATAGTTATCGAGAAGGGTAACATTCATATGCATAATATTTCATTCACGTACAATATGAAACAGGTAGACGACTCTCGTGACTATAGGTGGTTGGTAACCTTGGATTGCTTCACCTTTTAATAACTCATTACTAGGCTCGTTATCATTTCCTGGAAAATAGTTGAAGACGGAAAAAACAAAATATATAATCAAGAATAAAATAGATTAACATTTGTACTACGATTAGTAACCAAGCTGAAAATATCAACACTTAACGAGCTCCTGAAACATAGTGGCATTATGCAAATGTTGTTTTAATCTATGAAACTAGACAGACTGCGCTCACGGCCGCTTCGCGGCCGTTCGCTTGCCTGCCTAGGGGCTGCTGCGCAGCCCACTTTATTTTTTTCAAAAAATTTAAATATTTTTCTCTCATAAATTTGCTTAAATCTCTTTTTAGTATTCTTTTTGATAATTAGATCTTGGTACCTGTCAATGGAAACCCCCACAAATTGAAAATGATTCGAAAGGTAGCAGCGATCTGGTGTGCAACGCATAGTTTTATTACGATTTTGACTTTTAATTAGCATAAATACTAATTTTTATCAAATTCGACCATTTTCTCTGCAATGAGAAATTAACTAAATGGTATTTTTCAGTTTCACTTCTTCTACTCCAAGTTTCTTTTTGAAAATTTTTTAATTTTTTCTAGCCTTCCAATAAGTCAAACTCAAAAAATAATTGAAACTTGTTTACCTACTCCCCGATCTTTCATATGAGCCTACTTTCGGACTTATAGATAGGGATCGTCAGTTAATAGATGTGACATTATGGGTCATATTATATACTTTTGTAGATCTTGACCG
>LIAE01006614.1:0-74906 GCA_002287525.1 Diploscapter pachys | reverse complement strand
GCGGGCCTGTCGTGGGCGAGGAGGTTGGAATCGGACTCGAGGTTGGTTGGGGAGAAGTTGTTGTGATATTTTCTGCCAACACGACTTTAGGAACTGAAATACGACTTGAATAAACTAAGATAACAACCTAATATCCCTTACTGTTAACAGCTCCTTGATATCCGTAGGTGTTAGTTCCGTTCTTCCCATATACAGAAAATGAATAACGACCCTAATATATTTCGATATTGTGGGAATAAAATTAACGAGCTAATTACATTATTATTCAAGGTAATTTGGTGAAATCCTTGATTGGCAATATTAACTGTAAACACATAATATGTAACATCATCGATTTTGTGGCTCGTATAATTCGTTGTTGTACTCATCAGATGCTGTCCATCTATATAAAGAGTTGAGCAGGCGGTAATGTTACAAAACACCTAAAAAATATTAACATAATGTTCATTAGAGTTAGAAATTTGCAAACAATTCCAAGCTTTGGTTAACTCATTATTGTATTCGCTCACGTGAAATTCCTCTTTGATTTTTAATAAAATTTATATTTATTCAGAAGATTGATCTTTTTAAAAAATTCATTTCAGATATTCCATTTAAATGCAAATTGTAATATGAAAATGCCGCAATTATTATGTTTTCCTCGAGGAAATGTGGGTTATCTTTCAGAGTATGTTATTCTGATAATTCTTATTCCTCAAATTTTAGATGACAATACAAAGGATCGCGTTTATTTACCTCAATGCCATCATTATCAAATCGAGTGTAGAAAGTAGATGGTTGATTTATTATGAATTGGCTGAGGGTTGGCACGGACATCATGAAGGCTCCTCTCTTTTGGCTCAGTGAGCCATCGTAGAAACGAGATACGTGCACGTTCGACGTTCTGGATTTTGATAATAATTTAAGAAAATAGATTTCTAAAAGATATGGATATAATGAGAAAAGTTAACTTACGAAGTGTGAAATGTGACGCCTCTCTGCGTGTAAATATTATTCCGGTCGATAGTGAATAAATTTGATGCTGCATGTGAAGATACGGAGAACAGCACTGAAGCTCCATTACTCAGGGTCCTTTTTACCTGAAATCAGTAATGAATTATTTGATGACTTTTTAAACCAATTAATATAAATACTGAAATTTAAGATTAAAGTAAATTCTATTCTGATAATAAGTGCATCCTAAAATTAACAAACAAACAACTGTTTTGGATTTATTATTTATAGGTTTAGCTAGATTGATACCATGGATATGTGACAAATGCAATTTCAGAATATGAAGATATCGATGTGTGAATCATTAACTTATGGCTTAATTAAAGTATAACTTTGAGATACCTGCTGCGGAATTGTGCAGGTAAATGGGGGATCGATGTAGAATTGATTTGTCACATCCAGATTTGCAGAATGATCGTCGTCGAAGTAGTCGCTATCCGTGCAATCTGATATGTTAAATAGAGATTTCAAATGCCTGAATAATATACAATCTCACCCCAAGAAGGCACGGGTTCGGGCATAAATGATACATGATCACAATAGGCCGAGATGTTTCCTGCACAAGTAACTCCAGCTACTACCTGTTTTGTGATTTACATATCGTAAACAATTATTACAAATAATGAAAAATAAATCATTTCAATCTTGAAACTCATAAAGTATATAATCACTCACTGCTATAGGATTGTTGGACGTGATTCTGTAGGCCTTGGCCTTTTTGTCGCCAGTGTGCTGTGCGAGGTAAGCAGCTGGACTGTTGCCAAATTTAATAAACAGGTTAAATGAACCCGAATCTGTTTCTGTTATCGTCACATTTGCATCGGCCTGATTAATATAAAATAAAATATTTTAATTAAACCAATGATTGCCTTGGTTGGAATAATAATCAGCTGTTCATAGTGTTGATTTCCAGGAGCAGAAGGTGGCAAAGTGAATGTGTAGGATGGGTTGTTGGCTGACCAAGTTGCAGGATAGACTGAAGTAACTCATGAGATTGTTGAATCATAGCAGTATGTGATGTGATTAAAATCTTATGCTAATATGTATTAAATGATTCGGGAATAGTTATAATTAAAGTTATAAATTAAACAATATTTATTCAAACTAGGGGTATGAGAAATTTGATTTTGAAATATTCGCAATCGGGGTAGTAATTGAAATTCTCCATGACCCCAGATCGAAATTCCGCAGATCTCTGATCCAAACACAGTGAAATTAAATAGATCTTGAGGTTATGCATGAAGGATTTGAAAACATGTTAAGTATAGTTGTTTGGAAATCCATATCAAGTTTTCTTATGGATTCAAACTTTTCCAAGAAAATTCCGTAACACCATGTAATTAAGGATTTGTAAATTTTGATATTTCTGATTTTTAATTTAAGGAAAAGTTGCAAGTACTGTAAATATGTTATATATGAGTGTATCATCAAAAGTAATTCTAATCTAACAATAACAATAGCCTACCGAGAAAAGTGTCGCCTTGTCCAGTCATGCTATCATAGTTATTGGCAAGCAATGTCAATGGGCATGTAGAGTTAGCAGTCAGTGTTAGGTAGACATCACCTTGAGGTCCATTAGGAGTTGAATAGTTGAATCCATACCAATTGGGAACTGGTATCTATTTAAAAGAAATCAATAGCATTAGTATTCTAAATATAAGAGCTAATGAAATTATTACTTCGGAGGAACTCAGCGCTTTAACGGTGTATGTGTCAGTTTTAGGTGGCGTGACTTTATGATAATCGGGTCGATATGTCAGGAAAAATTGACAATCTGTGTTGTTGTTTCCATTTAAGGCTAAAAATAATTAGTTCAATAATTGATGACGCATATAAATCAAACCAGTAACAGAAAGCGTCTGATTTGTGATGTCAGGATTGGCATTCCTAATAAAGGCCCAAAACCACAATGTTCCTTCGCTATCCGCTGCACTCGATAGTTGAACGAATATACTCAATACAAGTATTATCCATTCTGAAACTAAGCAATTCAGACCTGTTGCCATATTGTGTTAATCAATCATTTCTCTTATACCTTAAAATTTTTCTCCCAATTTTTAGATAAAGGTCAAATTTATTCACTCAAATAAGAAAAACTTCGTGAATATTATCAGACACAATCAACAGTAAATAATTATGAAGAAAAAATAATCTTCTTCATGAAGGAATGAAACAAGCTGTTTACCAGCACATGTCAAGGCTAGCTTGAAAAATGTCCATTCCTTGCTTATTTAATTATGCTTTCATTTACATTTTGCTATTTTTAGGGATAATCTTGAATTTGATATTTTCTTTCTGCATAATTATTGATTCATTTCGAAATTCATCAGAGATAAATCCCAATCTAGTGATTGAGTAATCGATTTTGAAATGGTTATTAAATTTGCTCGCGAGAAGCTGCAGAAATTGTCATTACAAAGCTGGAAAGTAAGAGAGTCTTTGAGTCTTTCTTTCTATTTCTGCTTCATTCTGTCTCGAGGCAATCAACCAATAAAATGCCCGAATGAGCAGTGCAGAGCTGGCTGGCAGGTACTCACTGATATTTTTATGATCGGACACGCAAAACGAAAGGGAAAAGTCGACAACTGAACAGGGCAAAACTGCGAGGCGATAGGTGATTTTTGCTACGTAATGCAACGCTGCATCGTTCGGTCTTCACTCAAACATCTCATATTAGGCTTTTTTTTGTGGAAATATTTATGAAAAGCTTTATACGTAGTTGTTTTGTTTGGAAGTGAAAGTCGATGATAAGAGACTACTTTACTTATATAATACTTGAGTGCATCTTCAAAAAAATGCCCTTTTCAGAGTTTCAAAGAAGAAACGTTTCATATGAAAAGTGAAGAAAAGATTTTGCAAATGTATGCATGCTGGAGATTTCAAAATCTACCGTAATGAACGAAACAATCATAATCCTCTCGAAAACCCTAATGATAATCGGAAGCTATTGTTTAATTCTCTCTAATACGATGCAATACTTCTGATTGCAATGCAAATTGACTGATGGCAGATAATCGACTTAGACTTACCTGTGCAGTGCTGGCGAGGCATTTTGACATCTACAGGCAAGGAGAGGGGAAGAGAAAGAAGGAGAAGCTGAAGAGAATGGCAGAATGGCAATGCCAAAAGAGAAAGGAGCCTGGGGGAATGCAGGGGAATGGAAGTGATAAGCAGGGAAGGCAGGACAGATTGAAAGCTTACACTTTTATGGCGAAAATGCTAAAATCATCTCGCAATTGATGATGATTATTGACTGGGTAAAAATAACGAATATGTAACGCATTTGTAAAACCAGTAAAACCAGAATTGCATTAATAAGCTACCATTTGGAGGATTTTAGTGATTAGTCAAAGAACTAAGTTTAGAATCAATATGAATAGTGCTTTAAATTTATAATTATTTTATTAAAAACTCATCTCGATATCACAGATATACCAAACGAAAGATAAAATAGCTCAAATATCGAAAATGCAAGTGGGAGGATAGCTTGCAGAATGAATTATGAGATCAGGAAGATTAAGTTTGAAAGATCGAATTATGTTTAGAATTCATTCGGATTAGAATTAAACGATGTCTAAAATAATAAAACAATTAGTATGACAGTCGTTATCGATAAGTCGTAAAGAATTGTAGATTTCACATAAAAATAGAAAATAATGTCGCCAAGTGACGCAAGTACTTTTTCAATTATTTTCTTCCGTCAGTTTACAATTCTTGGTTTGATTAAAACATAGTTTTTTAAAAACGAAATTCTATGATAGCGATAACAAAGAATTGTACCAGTTCTAGGTATAAAATGACTGCTTCGTGGATATGCAACTCAAGCACTTTTACCCCTTCTTTTAGTCACCTCTTCTTTCTGGACAGGCGAAAAATCGAGCATTGTCATTATTACCTAATTTTAAAAAATATATTTAAAGTTTAAAAAATAGTCTTACATTTAGATGCTCTTTTGAATCTCCCTTGTTCAATAAGTAATAATAGAAAGCATCGTGGAGGAATTTCAGCGTGACTCGATCTTTTGTCATCTGATCCATTTTCTTCTCCTAAATGTTTCATATAAAAATTATGTTAGACTAATGAAAAATGTCCTGTCACTTGTTGTACTGATCTTAATTATCAATTCAGTCATAAATTACAAAGTTGATTCTAATGGAACTGTTATTTTTAACATTCGGCGAAAATACATAGTCCAAAGTAAGACAGGATTTGATATTTAGATGTGCTATGAATTTTATAAGGGTACTGACACGACTTGTGACAAACTCTTGATAATTCTATTAAAATATTTGGCTTTTAATTTTGAATTGCATGTGAAACAGCTGTGCGAAAATCACTTTTATGATTTTCGGAAACGAAACGGAAGTAGGCCAAAACTGAGCGAAAACAGATTTTTGAAACTAAAATTCAGATGTGAATCATATCAAGAAAGTTATATATATCATGAAATATAAGATTCTCGTGAAAAGTAATCAAACATTTTGCCAAAAAATAACCGATCATATTTTACCTCATCAATTTCCATATGTGCGGACTGCTGTCCTTTCTCGAACATCACTCGGTACATTTCTTTTCTAAAATTAATAATTCATAAATGAAAGAATGCAGAAATTCTGACCGCTCCTTTTCCATTTCCTCGACTTTCTTCTCGTACATTTCGATTTCCTTCTTCGAATGTTGCAATTGGTCCTCTAATTCCCCCACAAGTTGAGTCGTTTGCAAATTATTTGCACTCTAAAATTTTTAATAGAATTTACAAAAACCATAATGAAATGACGGAAAGCTAAATAATATCTTCATCTCGAACACAATCAATGATTGCTGAAGTTATACTTCACAAAATATATTTCGCAGTGATTTTTCATGCTTGAAACAGAACGACAGAGTGACTACAGCGATATGTGGAAAAGGGAAGGGTAACCTCTCTAACTCGTGAAAGAATGCTTTGGACCTGGAGAAAATGAATGAAATTCAAATTGTCAGTTTCATAAAGAATAATTCTTACTTGTTGCAGTTTTCCGAGTAGTTGATGGACCTGATATTTGAGTGCTTCCTTCTCCCTTTCCAGTTCATTCAATCGATTCAACGTGATTTCATTCGCAGGCACAATTACATTTCCTTCTATCGACGCATTCTGGACATTTCAAAATTGAATTGTTTATATAGTTATTCTTACTCCAGTCCGCAGCGATCTGACTTCTTCTTGCAAAGCCTTATTTTCTCGTGCCAATCGGGTAATTTTTTCTCGCAACGAAATTACCTAAATTTAGAAAGAGTTGAATCTTTGAAATTGTGGAGCAAAGGTTTTGAACAGTGCGTGACTTTAACGGGATCGACTTATGTATTTATCATGTGATATAGTAAAATGGATGAAACTTGTTAGAATAATCCTTTCGTTTCAGTATTTCCAGTACCGATCAGTTAAATAATGGTAATAGAAGAGTACCAATCGGGACCAGTGCATTCACTGGGCGGTAATTATTTTAAATAAAAATCAATCGATATTCTATCGGTATTTGCTGATATTTCAAAGATAAAACCAGCCGGTCCTGGCTGAATTTCGATTGTTTTTTTTTTAGAAATAACTACAGATGGCGAACGCAATGGTATTAATTGGTTTTCTTTCGCAGCCATTGATTAATTGATCGGTATCGCAAATTCTAGAGATATTGTCTTCAAGAGTAAAGTCGAAAATACTATCTCATAAAATGAGTATTTTAATCGTGGAAACTATCATGATATGCTCTAACTTTGTGTGTGTATGTGTTACATTCTTCATCATTGTTACCTTAATTTTCCTGTTGTCATCATCATTTGATGCAGTGATTGTAGCGGCGCTAACAGCAGGAGAGCCTGTCATTTTCATGAGAGCCGATCGATAAGTTGTGGTTGTTTTCGAGGAGGATTCAGCAGTTTGCGAGTGCCATGATTGAGTCATACTCTCAGGCAATCTGAATTATATTCGTTTCTTATCAATTTCATCATTTAATAAAATCGGGATTAATAAGACTCACTTCTCATTCTGATTTGTGGCTTCATTCAGGGATGTCATTGAAGAAGAAAGAATTGGCCTGAACGAAGTAGCAGCGTTTCGAGCTGACTAAAAGTCCATTTGTATAAAATCTAATTCAAATGTTCCGACTTTGGTCCATCGTCTCCTAGGATCCTTTCCCTCTGCCATGTCATTCGAGTGAATTCTTCGACGTTGCGATACAAGGCCTGTGGCTGTTGCAACAACCAGGCTGTCGCTCATACGTTTATCTGAAAAATGTCCATAAGCTGGTACATGGTGAGTGAGTAAAATAAAAAAGGTGAAAGAAAAGTCTAGAATCTATTTTAGAATGCGCGATTATTTCAATTTTCATAGTTCGCCATAGTATAAGTGAAAACATGTGAACATTCACTTCAGAAAGTTATGTGAATTGTGCATGTCAAATATCATTAGTTGTACAGAAAATCCGATTGTAACTGCAGACGAATTTAAAAAGTCACGATAAAGAATTTGTAAATTTATAGAAAATAGGAGTAATCAGAAAAAAATGTACTGACTAGTCTTTCTGTCGAGACTCTGACATCTGCTGCCAACAGAAATGTTGCAGATGACCCGTTCGTGAGTCGATCCTCTGCGGAAAGCCATCGGATTCTGGTGAATTATCACTTTGTCATCCGTTGATGTTCTGGAAAGATTTCAATTATCGAAATCCGTTTTCAAAAGTCGACTCACAACGAAAATAGATCAGGCGAGAAAGCGTCCTTCGCTGTCCGATAACTGGTACTGAAAACGTCGCTCCTAGCAGAACGAGGAGAAATATACGAAGATGACATCGATGGGTGGGGCGGCAGATTTCTAAGAGCAAAAATGACTGTGTTTGATCAAGTTTTATAGCAAATTATTCAGGCTAAATCGCTTGAATTCGTGTGATGAAACATTAATGCTTCTTTTCGATAATATTCTTACTCGATTGGTTTAGATGACTTGTTCGAGTTGAAAGCAAAAGAAGAATATGCATGAAATTATGGAAAAATACAATATCGGACTAATAATAACTTCCTTAACTTACTTTCCCATATGCACTTTTGCCAATTCGTATTCTCCCCTGAGCATAGCCAGCTGTATCTTCAGCTGTCTTCTCTCTTCGATCGCCTTGTTGTATCCAGCCCTCAGCGTATTTAGTTCTCTGAACATTGTGCCTGCTTTCAGCTTCCATCTAAACCACAATGATTACTGCTTTTTAGCTGAGCTTCACTCACCTTTCAGCTTCCTCTTTGTCATAAGTATCTCCATTTATGACAGTCATGCTTCTGCTTCTAAAAAGATTAAAATTCGACACAAAAGTCAGCATATATGGAAATATCGATGAAAAATACTATGGAACATTTCGTAAAATTGTTCTTACCTCTTCAATTTAGCGCCTAGGGCCATTTCGTGAGGAGTGGGTTCCTTCTTTTCCCTCCTGTACACTTGCAATTCAGCATTCGCCATTTCCAGGTCTCTCTTCAGTTTGTCCACTTTCATCTGAATTTTGTTCAGTTATAATCTGAATTCATAACATTCATGCTTACTCTCAGACTGTTTCTTTCCTCCCTCGATCGTTTCAAATCTCTCGTCAACATTTCTGTCTGATCGTTTGTCCATTCCTTCATTACAGTATCCAACACTTTCTGAAAGGATGTCAATTATTTAAGAACCATCAAGGAAACTTAGACTGGCTCTGAAAACATACTCACTAAAAACGCAGTTTAAATAAATTGATATTAGAGACCAGAATCAATCACGCTATCTTATCTACCTATTTGGCGAGCCTCATAAATCTCGGTCTAACGAATGATAAAATATTGCGAAAAATGAATTTTCTGACACTCACTTATAAACGAGAAAATAGTTCATGAGCATTTTAGGAAAGCCATTCAATATTAACATTTTGCCGTGAACGTCTCGTGATTTCACTATTTGACAAAAATTTGCACTTTCTTTGGCAAGATTCCAAGATAATTGGCAGCGCATAGAGGTAAAACAGGAATGAATTTATTTAGCAGGGAATGAAGGAAAATTTGACGCCAATACTGACGGAGTGGATCTGTCCCCCTTTTGCGATGTCGGCCTCGACTCGCTCCTCCACAAACAGGCTCTTCTCCAGCGGTTGCCCATTCGCTCCGATCAGCAGCTTCTCTTCCAGTTTCGGCTCTTCCAAATTGTGCAGCACGCTCTCCAGGTCTGTTTTTACCTGAAGAATACACAAATGTGGAACATTTCTTTGAATTTGGTCATTTTATGATAGTAGGAGCAAAAATACTTTTAATTGCCGAGGGTGGCGGGACGCGCGCTCGTGAAAGGCGCAATATATGCACAGAGAAAAGATACAGAGCACGGCAAAGCATGAATCTTTGATAAAATTGCACCAAGAGCATCAAGAATCGCTGTATGTTCGACGAAAACTGGCACATCTTATAGGATAGAAAATATTTAATAATTGCATAATTTCAGGTTAACACATACCGTGCTGAGGACATTAGCGAGATTGGAGAAGATGGGTGATTTTCGAATGATCACATTGCGATGTCCTCCATCGTCCCCAACAGCTCTTTGCACCCCTGCCTCTTCTTCCCTGCCATTCCTGCCTGTTCTGCCTTCCTCCTTCTCTGCATTCTCAATCGCTCCTTTCGTCACATTCACCATCGTCTTCACTGATTCACGAACTCGATCCAATTCACTGAAAATTCCTTCTTATTTCATTTATCGGGAAAACGTTTCGTACCCCTGAAGTCTGGCATTCTCAGCCTGCAGACGCAGCTTGTCGATCTCCGAGCTGTCGATTTGAGACTCGGAAAGAGATTTTCTGAAAACAGTTCATTGAATCATGTGAATATGATGATTTTTACGCGCAAAGAAATTGATTGTAAAGAATTAAGAGATAAATATCATTTTAGTTTTTCGTATAAAATTTTTATCAGTGAAATTTGAATTATAGAAAATTTGAAACGGAGCATAATTTCGGGAAATAATTTTCTCATGAAAGTTACTAATTATTTTGGTTCAGAAACAAGATTTTTTAAACGAAACAAGAAAAGACAAATTCCTCTTGATTTTATTGCTAACGAGTAGAACTTCGAATTGTCGATCCACAAGTCATTGCAAAATGCCTTACTTGAGTTCGTTGACAAAGAGATAGTTGACGCTGTCCTCTGCATTAGCGTCAGCGCCAGCATCCCCCTGTGCAGGAATGAAGTTGTCGCTGTTCGGATTGAGTACCTCGAGTGCCTTCTGCAGCTCTCGATTATCCTTCTCCAGATTCTCGATGCGCGCTTGCAGCCAGCAACGCTCTTTCTGATAATGACTCATTTCCTGAAATAGCTCATCATCGCCATTTAGACTAATTATGAATGGCAGACCTGGTCGAGTTCGACTTTGACATTGTCGAATTCGTTGACGAGTCTCTGAATTCTGTCCCGTTCCTGCATCTGACCCAGTGTCAGCTGTAATCAGCAATAAGCAATCATCACTTATCAACTTTCTGATCATTTCTTTCAGACAAATAACTACTTTAAAGATATTATCCTATGGTCATGCACATTTCTCATATTTTTACTACGTTTTGTAAGATGGGAAAAAGATGAACAGGAACGCACGAAATGAAGATATCCAACAACAGAAATTACCATCTCAATTCACTGAAATATAGAGACTGATGTGAATAGAACCGAAATAACATTTTGAAAACGGAAAAATATTTCGTGCACCCCTGAATATGATCTAACAAGACTAGGGATCTCTCTAAAGTAGTCAATTAGTTAAAACATCATGAAAAGTTTTCCCCTACCTTGTGTTCCAATTGTTCATTTCTCTCCTTCAATTCCTCGATCACATCATCTTCGTCCTCCCTCTGCTGTACTTTTGCCTGTCCCTGTCCTTGTGTGTCTCTGTCCTCTCTCACAGTCGATCTGCCTTCTAACGACGAGAACTTTCTTCGATTCTGTAGTCGTTCATTCGTCTGCAACTATCATCTTCTTCAAGTCATTGCCCTTCAGCCCTACCCTCTGCTGTATGGCAGCGATGAGTTTCTGCTGCAGGAATGCGACTTGCTTGCGAGTTGTCTCCAGTTCTCCTCTGCAAAGTTTCAGTCGCTCTTCCGATTCATCGAATAAATCGCCCTGTAAATGTCTTCACTATTGCATGAAAATGGATAGAAATGAGGCATTGGACTTAGGAATTTGTCGATTTTAGAAAACATATTTGTAAAAACGCACCGACCAAGTCGTATTTTAGATCAAAATCAAGCCTTTTCCAATTTTGTGATTAATGAGCATTGGTTATAAGACAATTGCCGTTTGAAATCTTCAAAATTTGCAGATAAAAACCGACCTTGAGGATTTCAGTGGATTTAGACTTGGAATTTGGTCTGCAGGCGACGTACTTATTGATTGTCTTCGGTCTGACTTCGCACTCAGCGTCTCTGCAGGATTTGTTGGCCTGAAATGCATTGCAATGGGCGGATGAATGAAGACAGTGCATGAGGAGACTTTGCTGCATTCGATTTGACGCCTGCCGCAGAGACCGAGACTTATTGGAAGAAGAAGAGGAAAGGCGACGCAAAGTGCCTCAAGCAGCATTGCGAATGGGTGGGTGGTCGCTGGCCCGAGATGAAATGCGCGTGGTAATAATGAGAGTTAGTCGCTTGATAATTCATGGTGTATGCAAATGCTAATTTCACTTCGTCTTCGCAAAATATAATTGTTTGTGTGGATGAGAAAATGTTTGCCAGGAGTACTTTTGTCCCAAAATAAATGCTTTTCCCAAACGATATCTCTATTTTTCCTCCTCTCCCCTTCGTTATTACTCCTTTCTTCAGTATTTGAATAAAAATACTCGCTTTAAATCTTTAGAATAAAAGTACTTATGAGGCAAAAGTGCTCACACCCGAAAAATGTATTTTTAGCCTTTTTTATTACAATCTATCTTACTTCAATCGTTTAAAAATCAATTCACATACTCGTTTATTGAGTTGAGTCACATGTTCGATGCTGCTCGTGAGCCTTTGCTCCATATCTGCCATTTTCACTTTCGCTTCCAGTCTCTGTTCATCCTTCTCCCTCACCAATTGGGCTATTTCGTTCTGAAGTCAATCAATAAATTAAAATAATTTCGAGAAAAATTATTTATCGTCTTACTTTGTATCGATCGATCTGGTGTTCGAATGCCGCAACTTTGTCTTTCCAATAGAAACTCTGCTCCTGAAAGAAAGAACGCTGAATGAATCATAAGAACAAATTGGTTCTTATTAAAACTGGTATCAAACGTCTCAGAATTCTGATTGAAAAGTCTGTATTTTTGGTCAGGAACGAGAAGAATGTAAGTCAGATTTGGACGTTTGAAACTCCTCTGCATGTGAAAAATTCATGAGATTGCGTGAACAGCGGCTTTTCCCACTTTATCCCCACAAAATAAGATTACATTCTCCCATTCAGTATTTCTACAAAAATATCCTACCTTGTACTTCTTGAGCGATTCATTCAGGGCTCCCTCTAGTCCCATTTCGAATTCTTCTTGCTGTTTTTCGAATTTCAGGTCGAAATTGGTCAGTTCATCCTGCAATTCCTCGACCCTCAGCTCCAAAGCAGGCACGCGAGCAGCGATCGCAGCCATTTCCTCGTATGTTCTGAAGATGTTGCTTTACTATTGCATCATCATCATCATAATCATATTCTCCTCTCACTTTCTATGTTCTTCCCTTTCAGTCTGCCTTTCATCCATGTCTTTCCTCTGTTCTCTTCGTGCATCTTCCAACTGTTTCGTTAGGGCATCAACCTAGAATATGAAGAGATTATTCATACAGCATATCATAAAATAGGAAGAGAAGTGTGAAATTTTAGTTTCAAAAAAGCCTGGACTGAACTTTCGGTTTTGCTCCTTACACATGCTCTGATATAATGAAATAAGTCTACCAATTGTGTCTTGGTCAAAAGGATCTGCTCGATTTCCTCGAATTTCTCGTGCATATTCAAGTTCTTGCTGGCGAACTCCTTATTCAGATCCTAAAAATAAGCGATAATTGGATAAGTTTAGCTAATTCCTGCCTGTATTTGTTGTTTCGCAATCTGGAACTCATCTTCATGTTTCACCAACTCTTCGGACGTGAGAACTGTTTGAACATATTTGCTCACAAGCACAGAGTACCTAACGTTGAATTTTTCAGAAATTTTTCACATTACTTGATTACCTCGGATCGACATATCCTTTTCTCCACTCAGTCTGGTTTTCATCGCTCACAATCAAGTCGTGATCGATGAGCGTGTTCTGGTAGACTTGCATTCTGCCTTCCATGTAATCGATCGCCTTTTGCATTGTTTCCTTTTCAGTCTGAATTTGAGATTCTCATAATGCAAGATAGAAATGGTTCAATGTTGAGGTTTCGCCGTAATTTTTATTTCGAAAATTTCTTTTACTAGTGATATTTCAGTTTCCAATTAGTTTTTTCTAACGAGAAGCTACCAGTGTTACTTACCGATTTGATTCATTTTTCAGAGTAATTCAATTCGAACATACTAATAACGGGTATCAGATTAAAAATGTCCACCGTGCACCCTTATTCCTCCAATTTGGTGACAATTTTTGTTTCTTTCTTGACATTGCAAACGCTAGCAATTGAAAAATTAGAATACATTATTGCGAGCATTGATAATGTCATTATTTGCTATGAAAGCGAAGTGTCAAAGAGAGAAAATTCGAAGTCAAATTGTGGAATCAGAACGCACGGTAGGCACTTTTAACCTGATACCCGTTATCAGAAGATTCGAACTGACTCACCTGCAAATATGGACCAAATCGGTGAATAACACCGGTAGTTTCCCTTGTGAATATATTCACAATTTAGATTTCAACTTTAAAACACTTGAATTTTTCGTGCTTTTAATTGATGCACTTTTAAAAACCATTAATTATTTACATGAAGTCTGGCAATGACTACATGCGAAGCTTCTATTTCAGCAGTTTTACATTCGCTGTCCTGCCGAAGCTGCTTTATTTCAGCATCTAGCTGCTGACTGAAAGTAATAAATTTAAAAAAATGATTTTATTTTTTTCTAAACGCATACTTCTGCTCCTCCAATTGTTCAGCTTCATTCCTCAATGCAGAAACGTCTTCTTCCAATTCTCGAATCCGAATGCCCGTTTCTTCGACCTGAAGATTTTCCAATTATTCATCTTATAAGGCCATTCATTCTACTTACAGATTCAATCAGTTTATTATTCTCTTCGATCAAATTCTTCTTCCGCTCTATACAGGAAGCCAGATTGCATTCGAAAGTGGGAGGCAGACTCGCGAGAGTCGACTGAAAATGAAAAATGAGGTTGATAAAATGGGTCTCCTATAAAATTCATCAGTTCATCATAACCCCACCATTTATAAAATTCACCGGGCTTTGAGGGTAGGAAGTGTAGGGAAAAGAGAAATCTGGTTTAATAACGAAAGTTTTTTTTTCTTAGAATGATTGCTAAATTTTAGCTATTCAATCATATTTTCAAAGAATCAAATTCAAAATCTCCATTCCCATGTCTTCTTTTCAACGATAGGGTAAACTCATCATTGTGTGTAAAGTTGCAAACCTGTCGTTCTAAAGTGGGTCTATCCAGAGTAGATTGCATGGAGAGAATTGGAGAGGCTCCGAATGAAGATGTCTCCACAGTCTTCACCGCTAACTGAGGATCTTGAACAGATGCACCTCTGTAACTAGTTTATCGAACATGCTAGTTGAATTTTTCAAATACTTTTTCATAAATGTCACGAAAGAAAGGCTAAAATTGTATAAGATAAGATAGAAAATGGAATTTGAAAAAAGGTTAAATCGAGCTGATCTTAAAAATTTTCGAATTCAGAATTGGAATTTCGTCCATCTGAATCTAAAATCCGTAAACTCGACTAGAATATTTCAAAATCAAGATATCGATTAAAAATTTTCAACGGTTTGAAGGAGAAATATATTTGAATTCGTACGCCATTGCTTCTTGCTGCATCCCAGTCATCATCTCTTCGATTTGTCTCTCGTACTGTGCCACTTTTAGCAGCTGATCCTTCACCACAATTTCCAGTTGAGCTGCCTTCGTTCGCCAAATAAAAGCCTCATTTTGACAGGCCTGAATATTTGGGTAAGTATTTTTGAAAATAACTCTTTCTTCGACCTGAATGTGATTAATGATATCTCTGCTGAGGCCGATTTGTTGTCCTTTGGAATCGACAGTCAAAGAGAGTGGAGGCAGCAGGCCTGGCTGAGGTTGGTCAGAGAGAGTTGGCTGAAAATTCAAATAAAGCCTCAAAATTGTCAAACAGAATGCTCACTTGCTCGCCCTGCAGAGGAGTGCTCGCTGATGAAACTGGGGCTGCTCAAATTGAATATACTGTATTCTCTCTAATTGAAGTGCACCCCCTAGCAGTAGAGTAGGACACCCCTCAAATGTCAGAACTACCTATTACCCAGTTAAAATCATCATAGGAACTGTTTTATAATATTCTTCAGGGCGTATAAAGTGTCGATTTTAGGTAACTATGATCTCTAGATAATGAGTTGTAGATGGTTTGACAAATAGAAGGGCATGCCATTCAATTAGAGGGAATACAGTATCCATTTCGGAATGAACTAATAGCAACTCACATTGAGGGGCTCCTGGATCGATTGGGGGCAGATTCGAGGGACTGATTGTCATTGCTGTTATGACTGGTGGCTCGGGCTGAAAAACTCGAGTTCAGAGATCAGCATTTTTAGATAGCCACTTAAAATCGAAAAAAGTAGAAACCTCACGTTTCGATTTCAGAAGAAGAAAAATTAGCTTACCAATGGATCAGTCATAGTGCCCGCATCTGCCTTGGCCTTGTCCAACTCTGCTTCCAATTCGCGAACTCGTGCCGTCAGCGATACGGTCTCTTCTCTGAAAATCATCGCGATTTTCAAAATGAACCAACTACCATTCAACCTGGCAGCCATGGTTTCTTGAATGAGTTGGTTTACCCTCACAGCATGCCTCTTCTCCATCGCTTTCTTGTCTCTTTCCAAGGCTTCTCGGGCTTCCTTCTCTCTAAAAGAAAATTAGAGTTTCATTTTCACGTAATAGACAATCCTCATACCTGGACATCTGTTTGTGCCCCTCTGACAAAGATGCTTGTGCTATGCTCATTACTTCGATCTGGAAAAAGGAGTTTTAGAAAGAAAAAATTTTAATTCAACGAATTTTTACCTCTTTGACACGATCTCGCAACTCTGCTAGATGACGGTCCTTCTCGTCTCTTTCGGCCAGAGCCACTTGGAGTTCCTTAATTTGCATTTCATAATATAAAAATCAAGCTAGATGCATCAATAATTTGAAAGTGACTTGAAGACGCTAATGGACTAAACCAAATAAATTCTATATTAGAAAGTTGATTCATTTTATTATCGATTTTGCTTGATTGGATGCCAATTCTTTACCCATCTCTTATGCAACTGCTGCAATTTTCTAAAACTTTATCCTTGATTTTTGACGAAATTTTAGATCTTTGTAAAGTAACTCAATTTCCGGTAAAAATCAAATGTATCCACCTTCTTGAGCACAGATAGTTCCTTGTTCCTGCGTTGTGTTGGGGTGACATATTCGGGGGGATTGGGACTATGGCTGTGTGAATGACCGCAGCCACGCTTCTGGCAGTGAGGCACAAATCTAAAAGCTAATTTCATGAGTTTTTCCTCTTCTGATGTAATTGAAAAGCTAGGAAATAGAGGCTCAAATATGGTTCATTTGGGTATATAAGTGCGAAAATGTTGAATTGAGAGAGAAAGTAAATCAAATTTTCTACATTTAATTTCTCATTCCCATTAGCAGCAAATTACTGTATATTGATCCCACTTTAATTTCGTACTAATGGGGCTGTTTTCGATTGTCAATGACCATGATATAGTGCACAATTCTTGTTATAAAAAACTAGCTTCGCAAGATGTAGATTCATTTTAAAATTTCAAGAGCTCTAACCAACCTCGTATCTTTCCCAATCCACCATCTGCCAACGACATTCGAAGAGCTGCCCGTGGAGCTGGTCATGCTCATTCCGTCGTCCTGGTCCGAATGCAGGTCGTGGTCCTCGTTCGATTCTTCCGAGTCCAAAATTGCTGTTTGTCTGAGTTTGGCAGCTTGAAACTAAAAAAAATATTTCACTCTAACCTAGTTTCCTCAGTAGGGATCCTCCTTTCGTCCATGGGGGGTCCAGTGCCTAGATCTCGTAAAATCTGCTCGCTGTCAGTATTGTTTTCATCGCTCGTGTCGCCGAAGAATGCAACTGAGATTTCGTTATTTTTGTCGACTTTCCAGATCAGATGAATAGGAAAGAGCTACCTGCATTTTTCTCCCACCATGTGACGGATAGTTTGGGAATTTTCGTGTTCGGTTTGTCGGGAAATCGATCGGGCGAGGGTCTATGACCAGGCAGAGGAAATACCTGAATACCGTATTTTAGAATTCCAAGTTTTTTCCCCAATTTTAACTTACAGTATCTCTGCTTTCTATCTGGTTTCTAATCGCAGTTCGCTTCAAAATGCCTTTCTTTGGAGGCTCCGAGCTAAAATGTTTTTGAATGAAACTCTCAAATTTAGGCATCCTGAAATTGACCCGAAGTTGACAACCACAATTTGTGTTTCATCCGAATTTCCCACAACTTGACCTACTAGTTCTTTTATAGTATTTGGCAAAAATGGATTTGTCGCCATGAACTGCTGCTGGTTAACGTTGCAAGAGAACATAAGTCTATACAGTATGATGATGATAATAATAAGATTAACCTCGTTCCAGGTTCTTCCGAGGCCGAAGGAGTGTAGCTGTTGCTCTCTTCTGACATGTCGAACGGCCCTCTGCAAGCACTTATCATTTATATTTTCTAACAATAAATAACAAGCGAATGGGTATGTAATAATTTCGAGAAGAGGAAAGAGACCGTTATGCTATGAGTATGAAAAAGCGAGAGAACAGATGTTGTGAGAGAGGATTAGGGACAGAGAGACAGGGAAATTGCTACCTCTTTGTATCTCCCCTTCTGCTTCTCGTTCAAGCAATATCTGCCTGCCTCGAGGATATTTTCCCTCTTCCCCGCTCTGCTTCTCTGCTCCCTCTCAACTTTCCAGCTATTCCTCTCCAGAATATCTAGGTCCAGCTTGATCTATCGCTGCACACTAATTGTCAATGTCTGTCCTGCTGCAACTACAGCCAATCAGTCTGAACATTCATTTGTTTAGAGCCATATTTTATGAGTCAAAACTCGACTAGCCTCTCAGAGGAGGACCCACGTTAGTTACTGGCAAAAACGAGAGGTCATCAATAAAATTAACGCCCGAAGGGAACTCGGAAAGAAGTAATCAATTTGAAATATTGAAGCGGATGGAAAACCGCTCGAATGACAAAATGAATCGAACGAATCGATCTGCCACTTGGTGCAGAGAACTTTATTTCCACCCCAAAAGAGGAAAGGAAACGAGACAAACCATAATAATCGAAAAAATCGAATCGACACAGAATTGAAACGAAAACAAACATTTGCAGTTGGAAACTGGACGAGAAAAAACGATTGATTGAGCAATAAAGTGACACTCGAAAAGGAATGAAATGAAGGAAGATGAAATGAAAGTGTGGATGAAATGAGGGAATTGGAATATGGAATGGAAATGGAAGGTCGATGAAGAATGGGCCTGTATATTATGTGCGACGTTATATTCGTGAAGATCAGCTTGAAAGCCAGAGAAAAATCGATCATTCATTGAAAAAATAGTACATATCAATAGACGTTTCGAATATGGATGAAAAGAAATAAATTGAATATTCCGTGTGGGAAAATACATGAACACATGCAGAAGCTGTTAGAGGAAATAGTGGAGAAATTCGATGGGAATGACGATAGAACGGAAATTGTCGTGCCACTGCCAAAGGCAACGAATGGAGAATAGACAATCATCTGGCAGCTTGAAAAGGAGAAGAGAATGGCAAACCGGTTGGTGAGTGGATCTCTTCCTCATGCCACTATAATTATTCCATTCCACTGCTCTCATGCCCTTTTCACCGCCGCAACTGTTTTTGTCCAATAAAGCGAAGTTTCTTCGAGAATCGTGTTTTTTCCGTCATCACTGATAAAAAATCACGCGATTCTATTTACAAACAACACGCATAATTTGAAGAATTTGGCAGAATGAAATGGAATGTCTATCTTTAGTAATTGAACTGTTCGCATTTTGCAGTTCAAGTATCGTTTTCTATTTCCGTCAGAGAGAATTATTTTGAACGACACACGAGGTAGAGGGGCGCAAGTTTTGCAGACTAGAATAATGAGTGAAAAATAATTGTAAATGTAAAGAGTAAGAGAGGGAAGACAGCTTGGATGGACCGGCCTAGCTCCGGCTAGCTTCAGTCCTTCATTTTCATTCTCATTCTCTACCTGACATGTCACTCCACTCTCCACTCTTTCCCTTTCTTTCTAACTCATTGCATCAGCTGTTGCTTTATCACTCCATTCTTTTTCACTATCGTTTTCGCCTCCTTCATTTTTCTCATCTCGTTTCCTCGTTGCCGATCTCATATTTCGCATTTAGCATTTGCACAATTTTCAACCTTGCCTTGCCCAACCATTCAGTATAATGACAACATTCTAATGCCGCTCTGTAACTTGTATGAGCCATTGTAAAGTGTTAGAAAATGGTACAATCGATGTTGGGGGTAGTAGGATATCGTGCAATGGCACTACTGACCATTCTATTCACACTATCGACTATCAACAGACTACAGATTGATAAAAAACGGGTTCATTCAAATTCTCAATCACCAGCAACGAACTGCTCAACCACAAATACAACAATCAAGATGATAGAATAAAACTTACAGAATTAAAATTAAGTTAAAATTTAGCTGAAACTCGTATCTTAAAAAGAAATAAATATCGAATTGATCATCATAGTTTTAGAGACAATTATTGTCCATTCGCAAGAAAATGTTTCTCTAAACAAATATCCTTCTTTAATTATTGTTGTATGAAGGCCAGCTTTAGTTTGCGAATGAACAATAATAATCTTGGAAGAAATCCCTCCCTTGTTGAATGCTTACAGAAACACAGGAAAGAGGTATGTAGGCATGGATGGAAGGGATGTGACTGAAGGCTGAATGGGCTAATCCTTTGCCTTGGTCGAGTTGATGAGACTCTTGAACTGATTCAGAACCGCCTCTTCCTTCTTCTTCCGCTCTGTGTGCGAGAATCCGGACAACATTCGTTTCTCTTCGGCAGTCAAGATCTAAATGCGATTCAATTTGTAACGGTTGTTCTTTCCACATAATTTACTTGAGTTGGGTGAAAAAACGTGAATACTTTGTGAAGGAAGAAATATTTTCACAAAGGGCTAAATGCTAAGCTTAATAATTGACCTACTAGTTAGATGAATTGCGAGCTTAAATCTATAAGGTACATCAAAATTTGAACCAAATTTGCGATTGAAACTCTTCGGCGATAGATATTTTCATTACACTTCTAGAAAAACAAAGTTCTCAAATGTTCAAAGATAGATCCTTTTGAGCTCAGGAAATTGATATTACTTTGATAGCATTCAATATTCTTCGGCTATTTAGCGCTTTGAAATTTCATCAACAACCAGACACAACCAGTAGATTTCGTTAATGAAATCATACATTTTCGGAAATTTAAAATAAAACAAGTGCAGCTCAAATTATACTAACCTGATTTTCCTTGCGCAATCTCGTAGCTTCCATGGCTTTGTGTCTCGTTCCAGACATCACATAGCCCACTTTCTCGTATTCTTGAATTTCCGCAGAAGACAGACCGATTTCGCCTGAAGGATAAAAGTATAAAATTTGATCTTCTTGATAAAAACCCATACCTCTTCTAGGAATACGCTCTCCTCTAGCGACATAGGCAGCCATGTTTGCAGCCTCACCTCGCAGCATGTCCTTGCCATAACTGAATAATTCGGGAGTTTTTATTTCATTTTAGAAGATTCATTTTTTAAAGTGGTAAATGAGATCGAGTATTTTGGGTTTATATCGGAATGTTTTTCTTTCTAATCATTATTAGTTCATTACAAAAACTAGAATCAATGAAGAATACGATTCTACATCATCGATTTCCGATATCTATTTACAAAAGTCTAGCTTATTGTTTCTACGCACTTGGCTTTGATATTCGAAGCAGCAGCGGCGGCAGCTTGTGGTCCTTTGAGAAGATGTTCTGGAATGGCTGGACCGGGCAGATCTTCCTCTTCCTTTGCCTGAATATATTTTGTTCTTCCATTTCCGTCCATTTCCATCCTCACCTGTTGTGCCCTCATCTGTGCAGTCACTTCCACCCACTCATCCTCACCCCCACTGTCCTTTCCAGAATCAGCTCTCTTCTTCTGAAAATCATCAATTTAGTTTGCCTAGCACCTAGCGATAATGTCAAAAATTTCCCCACCTTCTTTTTCTTCTTCTTGTCTTTCTTATGCTTCTTGCTCTTCTTTTCCTTTCGCTCCTTCTTTCTCTTCTTCTTCTTTTTTCGGTCTTCCTCAGATGAGCTGCTTTCAGAATCTGACGGGGAAGAGTCGCTGCTCGAAGGAACTGCTTCTGAAAATAGTCCAATTGAAATATCTACGAAGCTTCAGGCACGTCTATGGAATAGAATTTCAAAGTTGGGTCCTTTTCCAAACTTTTTGGCTCTACAGAAGCTTTGGAGCGAAAATTTTCCATTATTAACTCGTTATTGTTTAGATTTTTTCATTTTCAGAAAAATACAAATTAATTTATTACTCATTTTTCTCGTATATATAACAACAATCTACTTACTCTTGGTAAGCAGCTCCGACTTCCTCTTCTTGTCTTCTTTCTTCCGTTCAGCTTCTCGCGCCTGTTTCAACTTCTTTCCCTTTTCCTCTTCGGCTTCCTTCTTCTTCTCTGCTTCTTCGTGTCTGAAACATCTCAATTTTGGCCGCGAGTACTTTTGTCCCGAAGAAATAAGTGTATACTTTTGTACCGAAACGAGAGAATCGTGGAATAGCGTAAGGAAAATACGAAAAAGAGGAATTAGCATTTGGGGCGGACGTACTCGCAGCCCTCAATTTTGCATAAAATTTATGTTGAAAAGCTCACAATATATAGACCATTTCAATGTCCCTCTGCGTGGGCGACCTGCCCCAGATGCGATTCTCTCCGTGACGCAGAATGTCCATTCGATCGTCCCGACGTCTGGAAATTAAATCGAATTTGGAAACAAAGATTGTTTAATAACTGTTGTCAAATTTTCCTGATAAATCATAATCTTATCATTTAAAATTCATTTACCTGACCCATTTCTGGTTCTCCAACTTGGCTCGTCTCTCTTCTTCGTCTTCCGAGTCCTCCTCTCTGTGTCTTTGATGGAAATTCCTTCTGCGAGGTGGCGACTGTGGTGGAGACTTCCTCGCTTCGGGGCTTCTCTCCCTGGCTCTGCCACTGTCTTCATTCCTTCCGCCATCAATTTCCATGTCCTTCTCTCTGCTCCTCTCCCCATCACTCTTCATCTCCACATCCCTGCTTCGTGACCGAGTTCTGTGGGGCCGTCTGTCGTCAGAAGGACGTGGAGATCGTGAGTATGAGCGAGGACGTCGCGATCTCGATCGAGTTCGCGATCGAGTCTGAATCTGGTTGCGATTCTTGAACCTGGAGGGCGATCGAGAGCGAGAGCGGGAACGAGATCTGTTGCGATGTCGATGTCCATTTCGGGAAGGAGATCGAGAGCGACTTCTTCTTCTGAATTTTTTTTCTCAATTTATAAAATCAAAAATTTTCGTAATTCTCAAAAGTTAGAATATTGAGGTACAGGTAAAATCGAAAATGACCATTTTGATCATAAGAAAAATTCAAGCCGAATTTCAGTCCACATTTAGTTTTAAATAGGGATTGAGTATGGATAATTCTCAGAGCACTTTATTATCAAGGGAAAATACCTCGATTTGTTTTCCCACATAGGTTTTCCGTCGTCGGAATCCTCCCTGTTCCTGCCCTTGCTTCTACTCCTGTCTCTGTCTCTGCTCCTTCTTCTGCTTCTGCTTGTGCTTCTCGACCTCCCCCTGCGTTTCGGATGGCTGTCCCTTCTCGCTCTTCGTGGCGATCTCGATCTGCTCCTCGTTCGCGACGTAGTCCTGGACCTCGATTTCTGTCTCCGCTTGGATGCCTCGTCGCTGCTCGAACTGCTCGATGTTTCAAAGTTCAGCTTCGGTTTGTTTCTTTGTCGCTCTCTGAAAACAGCAATTCGAACTCAGACAATCAGATTTCTGACAAATTCAGTCTTATTGCTAGAAACGATCGTTAATTAACTTCTTATATATAGTTCCATTTTTTAAATAAATTTTGTAAAATGATGGCAGGGACAGTAAAAGTTGTACTGAACTATACTAGTAACGACTAATGAAACTCAATGAGATGCAATCAACTCTACCAATTTAGAACAGTTCAATGTCGTGGTATTCGAAAATAGCGAAAACTCACTCGAAGCCAGCGGCGTCGTCTTTGCGAGTTGCATTTGGGTTGTGATTTTCGTCCCGCTTGTCCCCGTCAGCCCCGTGTCTGGCTCGCTCCTCCTCACTCTCCGACGAAATGGGCGGCAGATCGTCGTCATCGTCGCTCGACATCTCAATCACGAATCTTAGAAAATAAAAATTAAAAAAAAAAAAACTAGAAAATCAAACGAAAATCGAAAATACAAAAATCGACACTTCTCTCAATTTTAACGCGCTAAACCCACGTCGAAGCTCCTTTATCTCTTGTCGATTTTAAAGATTACTATCTTATCTTATATATCTATTATTGTGCAAAGTTTATAATTTAAAGCGAGTGAAGATGGACGTGCTAGCCTCGACACGACTGTACATCTCGGAGATGGTGAAGATCGCCGGGCCGCAGATGAAAGTCATGCTTCTCGACAAGGAGACGGTTCGTGGAAACTTTTATTTTGTTTAATTTGCAAATAACTAAGGATCCACAAATAGGCAAATTTGGCCAACATAACTTAGTGAATGCTGATCCAGCTAGACGTACCTTACTGATATAATTACGTATATTTAGTCTAGTCGGGGGTATTTGTGGATCGTTTTGATTGTTGCGTTTTATGATCCTTCTGGTTATTACTGTGTTACAGACAAGCATCGTCTCGTGTGCGTATGCTCAATCAGACATGATGCAGAAGGAAGTCTATCTGTTCGAGAGACTCGACTCGCCCCATCAGGTATCATTATTTTCATAGAACCCTATTCCTCAAGTTGAAATTAATTGTTGGGCGAAAATAGTAAAATTGATTTATATTAGCGCTAAAGTTATCGCAAATCCAAACCTAAGAAAAAACAATACGATTGCAGAGAGAAGCGATCAAGCACCTGAAATGCATCGTGTTCATTCGACCCACTCCCGAAAACATCCAGCTGCTGGCCAGCGAACTCAGGAACCCCAAATATGCACAGTATTACATTTGTAAGAAACCTTTTCTATCTTCGAAGTAAGAAATAAATCAGATTTCTCAAATGTGGTCAGTAAAACTGATGTGAAGACGTTGGCTGAAGCTGATGAACATGAGTCGGTACGTCGCCATAATTTTTCCAAGTTATTGTCCATTATCAAGGTTAATTTTTCAACAGAAAACGATATTTTCGATTTGAAAAAGTCGATCTTTAAATTTATTCGGAAAAAATGGCAGTTTCCATTTGACGAATTGATAGTATGACGGAGTGACTTTTTGTGGAATGATATAATATTTTGCTTGAAAATAAACACTATCATCAGGCAAAAAATCACTCCGTCAAATGGTAGTTGTCTAACAGAACCTTGTTATTGAACCATAAGAGAAATGAATGCAACTCTTTTCATTTAGCTATTTCATTCAGGTCCGTGAAGTGCACGAATTCTTTTCCGACTCAGTGCCCCTGTGCTCTCATCTCTGCTCGATGAATCTCTCGTTTCCGTACGAAAACTCGATGGGTCTGCTGGCCGCTTCTGCCTTCCTTCGCATCAAGCAATCCATTGTCGGTCTGCTGCTGCAGTTGAAGAAGAAACCAACCATTCGGTTCGTAATTCAATCATCTATTCGACTCAATGTGAAACGAGCTTGCAAGAAAACAACCACAACTGCAGTGCAGTGGCAAATCTCGGAAAAAGTTGCAAATCTGATGAGAAATAAGACAAATTTTAGATTTCAACGTTCCTCTGAACACTGCAAACGAGTGGCTGAAGAAATCGATCAAGTAAAAATCAGTTTTTATTACAACATGTTTTATTTTTTCTAACCCCCTGGAATTGTCAGCGGCTTTTTCTTATTTCCCTCCTTTGCGTACACGCTCTTACCCTAAAACGCAGTGACAAATTCAGGGATCCTTTTCAACACTAGGATTTGACATTTACCACTAAATAAACTAGAATATTTAATTGTCAAAAACATGAAAAAATGAACTTTCGAACCTATTCATCAAGATTATTCCTTCTCAGGTAATTCGTCGAGAGGAAGGCCTCTTCGAATCGGCGAGTTCTGAATCCCTGTTGATAATCCTCGATCGAAGCGATGACCCAGTCACTCCTCTCCTCAATCAGTGGACTTACGAGGCCATGGTCCATGAACTCATTGGGTATGCGAAAACTTATAATAAATATTTATTTATTTTGAAACATCAAGTGATACAAAATAGCAAATTATTGACTAGGGAAAAATAAGTTTAATAAAATGTCAAATCTTTTGAGGCTTTCAAATTTCCTTGATAATGTTCGATTGTTTTAGATTTTCTGGAACGCAGCGAGTTCAACTGGACGGTCAAAGTATCATTCTCTCTGAACAATACGACGAATTCTTCAGAAAAGTGAGAATCTTACAGACTTATCCTTACTACTTTTACGCTTTTCAGAATGTGAATTCGAATTTCGGGGAGATCGGTCAGAATATCAAGTCGCTGATGAACGAATTCCAGCAGAAGTCGCAGATTCACAAGAATCTCGAATCCATTTCCGACATGAAGAATTTCGTCGAAGAATATCCTCAGTTCAAAAAAATTTCGGGTATTTTTAATGATTGATTTGAGCAAACTCAAGATGAAGGAGAGCGTTTTTCCTCAAACGATTTCTCATAATCTAACTTTCTTACTTATAGTGGCGACCAAAAGTTTAAAATAATTACGATTATTAATCCAGACTGTAAACTTAATTACCGTGGACCATTTTGGCTACCACTGTATCTTTAATCTCTAATTATAAGTAGTTTCCTCTTTCTATTTTCCGTCATTTTGTAATTGGATTTTATCCTGCATTTTTTAATTTAAGGTACCGTAACAAAGCACGTTGGGTTGGTGAGTGAGTTGAGCAAGATCGTCTCTGCACAGAATCTGCTGGAGATCTCCGAGGTCGAGCAGACGATCGTGTCCGGCGGGGATCACTCGAAATGCCTCGAGAGGATCAAGTTACTCCTCAATAACCCAAAAACCACTCAATTGGTAGGTTTTTTTTCAAATTATTTTGAAGGAAGAAAACTTAACACATGTTACGAACTTTGCCTTAAATTTCTCTCTAGTTTCATCCTCTATCTTATTATCCTTTATACTATGCATATTCTGTCGTTCATTTATAAAAAATTTTCCACACATAATTCATTCGTGATTTCAGAATGCCCTCCGCCTGCTCCTTCTCTACAGTTTGCGTTTCGAAACATATCCCAACAATGAAATCACTGCTCTGTCGAGGACTGTCGATTCGAAGGTAATTGCATTTTCTATGAGGGAGTAATGGAAATGAAAATCGAAATAACTAACTTACGGGCTACGAATACTTTGTTAGCGAAAAGGAAAGAGATAACGATTCGTAACAAGGTACTTACTATTGGTAAAATCATACTCACTTCAAACCTTCGGTAACAATTCACTCATAGTCCTAACTTTCGGCACTTATTCCAGATGCCTATGTTTTTATTATATTTATTTGATTATCAACATCAATGTTCAGGCTGGTTCTCGCGAATTCCGAGCGACCGAACTCGTTCGAACGATTCTTCGATTTGGGGGAGCTTCACGGAGGAAGAGCGATTTGTTCGGAGATGGGTCCACGATTGAAATGACCAAGAGGTACTTCATTTTGATGAAAGTTGTTGAAAATGACGATAATTGCAGATTCATAAAGGGGATAAAAGGAGTGGAGAACATCTACACGCAGCACGAACCGCATATCAAGCAGATTGTGGAGCTGCTCACGAGGGCAAAGCTGCCAGAACAGAACTATGGATACATCAGCGCTGATGGACTCATGTGGGTTGATTTTTCCTTTCCTCAATCTTATTGAAGCGGTATGGATTGTTTGATCATATTCCCCTAGCTTTTAAACATTATTTTTAAAGTTTGACATTCTTGGGTGAATGAATTTATTCCACCCCATGTAATTGTATCCTATTAATGGGTAGATTTGTCACGCCACAATATCATGGTCTTTAACAACGGAAAACAACGCCTTTAGTCTATGCATCTCCGTTAAGGGCACCCAAAATTTTCGATTCCGAATGCATTCTATATATTTTTAAAGTTTTGGTGGGAAATTTGATAATTCTATTCGTCTAAAAAATGTAATTTTCTAGGGCGAATACTCGATACGAGAATGTGATAATCTACATGATCGGGGGCCTGACCTTCGAGGAATCGGCAGTTGCGCGGGCTGCCAACGAGAAGAGGGCCACGGGGCAGGGAGGGCCTGCAATACTCCTCGCCTCCAACCAAATGCACAATGCACATTCATTCATGTCCATGCTCTCACATATGGGAGTGCACAAGTGAATCAGGCTGAAGGTATTCTTCGTCTTCTATCTTATTATCTATAAACCAAAAATTAATTTATTTTTAACTTTAATTTAATTGAAATTGATGCATATCTTTTTCACTCAATATCAGAAGGATCCATAATTTTGCCAGAGAATTTCTATTGTCTGAAATGCACGCAAAATCCACTGCAAATAGAGCTTTAACTAGAGAATTCTATGCAGATCAGATATAATTTAATTTATTCGATTCAATTCTTCTAAATATCAATATTTAAACTCAATAAATTTATTCCAATTTTAAAATTATCCAGTAGGACACGAATAACAATGAAAAAATAATTTGGTACATAACAGCTACACATAAAACGTGATATTTGTCTGTTTGACTTTGATGAAGGAAACGAAAGAGATAAAGAAAATAGGCACTGTACACAGGCTGAAGCAAATTAACCAATTCGAATAAGAAAGCATAAAGTACCGTGAACAAACCAAATTCATTCTTTTTACAGAAACAAATTCAGAAAATACACATTTCATTAGTTAAACACAATCCAACACAAACTTCAATGGAATAGAGTATTGGCTAAAGAATCGAGAAGAATCGGACAAAGATCATTAATCATTTATGGCCCATTGAGAGCAATGCATTTGGACTAGTTATGAAAGAGAACAGATGATGCAATCTATGATCAGGGAAATGAGGTTAATTGACATCAAAATTCATCAAGTTAAAGTTTCGATCAGACTAAATGACGATGAGAGAAGATAATTAAATTATGTGAAACGTAAACAGACACTTATAATTAGCACCGTATTTTGACTTACCTCGTATCGAATTTGCAGAGAAAATAATAAAATTTGATAAATCAATTTTTAAAAGAGAATGAGCAGAGGTGCAAATGGCAAAGGCAACGATGGCTGTTGTTCGGACTTGTAGAGCAGAAGTAGGGCTTGAAAGAAAGCTCGATCGAAATGTCGAGCAATTATAGTTCCGAATCTATGATCACAGGAGGTCATGGAAAGTCATCGTTGGTCGATCTTCATCGTCCAAATTCACTGATCTAAAATAGGGAAAATAGAATAAGAAGAACATTGTTATCGGAGAATTTTGAATGGTTGCTTGATGAGTAATTCAAAATTTAGATTTCGAAGGTTTCTAGCACTTCAAATAGTTTCAATGTAGATTTCAACGTTTCTGATTTGGTTATTGAAATTACCCACATGGTTTCGGCTTCATCGTGCTCAAGGATCTGTTCATACTCCTCCATACAATATCGATCCCACTCCGATAATTCCTGCCCACTTTCGTCCTCGATTCGAGCACTTTCCGAGCCTGAAATATCCCTTTCTAGTGAGAATGTTCCTTAATGCTTTGCATGTGTTTGTTGCACAGCTGTTTTCCGCCTAGAATGTCTCTTCCTTCGCTCTCCTCGCCCTCCCCCTTCTCTCCATTTCATATATTTCTGTCAAAGTGTTCAAAGTCAGTCATTTGCAACCCTACCTTCATTCGTTTCCTGAGTGTAGAATTTGTGCCAGTTGACGAACGAATTGATGAATCTGGCTCTGAGTTTGCTCGCCTTCAGGTCCTTAAGGCGGAACGAGCTCGTGCAGCCCGAACCGATCATGTCGATCAGCTGAAATAGAATAGTTCAATGAATGAAGAAATAATGACTAGGAAAAGTGGCAAATCTATCGAAAACTTTGTCTTATCCTATCCAACTCTTCCGGATCATATTTAATCTTACGAAAAAATAAAATTAATTTACCTGACAAGCGACATCCTTGAATGCCATGCTGTCGATATTCCTCTCCGCCAATTTCTTCTGTATTTGCTCGTGGAATTTCTCCATATCGTAAAGCGTTACTACTCCATCTCCATCCTGGTCCAGAATTCGGAACCAATATTCGATACTGAAATGCGTATTCATAAATAAACTAATGAAAAAAACAATTTCGATTCATCACAATATTATGATATTGTAGGCGCGCAGCAAAGTATGCAGACTGATGCCAACTTGCACATTTAGCATGCGAACAATTTATTCCTTGCGCGCATGCAACATGAAAATCGCGAAAATCAAAGATTTACAAAATGAAGAATGACCTCAACTCTCTTCTTCCATAGCAATAATAAAATACACATGATAAATTCAAACTTTCAAGGAAGGAAAAAGTCAATTATTACCTCGTTCGATGTGCCTTGTCCTCCTCAGCCAACAGGAACTGTGTGAACTCCACCAGTCCGATCTGCTCGACATTGTCTTTCCTTCTCGCTATGCGACACACCGCGCCAGAGAATATCCTCTCGACCACAAGGGGCACTATCGCTGCAAATGAATTAAATAAAATCGGCTGGACTAAGAAAAACAGTCACCTCCATCAGAATGCGTGGCCAAATCGTCCCTGTCGATTTTCATGTCATGGTCCGTGTCGAGATCGAAGAATTTACAATATACAACATAGAAATGCTCATAACTAAAGTTGAATAATCAGAATTGCAGATGAAGATTTCGTGTTTACCTGAAGTATCGCAGACTCTTATTGATATCGTCATCGAGTTGCAATTCCCTGATAGCCTGCAGCAGATCAGACTTCCTGATCTCTTCTGTCGTGATCTTTCCCGACCAGTTTCGAGCCACGTTCCAGAAAATTCGTGTGACAACCTAGAATCGTTGAATTTCTTACATCCAGATGTCGAAGGAAAGGCAATAAAAATCGACATTTGTATGGCAGATAAATCTCTTTAAAAACTAGTTATCTGAATGCTTGATTAGAACAGATCTAAGTTCCATTGTAGATTTTATTACTGCCCAAAATACAAATAACTTACGACATCTCGATATTTGTCATGGAATTCAACTGCCTCCCGATAGAATCCGAGTCCCGGATGAGTGTGGATGATGTCCATAACCAGCGAGTGGAAGTCGGCTGGCAGCAAGTGAGATCTGAAGTAGTTTTCGTTTCAACCGTTCTTATTCATTCTAAAATTACTTCGTTCCCCCGGTAAGTGTGTAGACAAATCTGGATGCCTCGTCGTGAGCCACACTCGTCATGGCTCGCCACCACACTGTGAAGTCCATCAAAGTGGCAGGTCGGGGCTACAAACCACGATAAGCCATTATTCTTGAGAAATTTCAATACCTCATTTTTGGTGAGTGCAGCGAAGATGGGTGCCTTCCAATAGAGCGGCAGTCCAGCTGCCTGGCACACTTCGAACATATCGTCTATCTCACACTAAAATAGCACAATTACCTTCAGACTTTTCTCAAATATGGGTAGGACGAAATTTTTACAAGTTAAGCTTTATGAGAAAAATCAAAATTAGCACTGTTCATCCATTTCTATTAGTTTGTATTGTTCAAGTAAGATATATTTCATACCTGCTGATTGGGGAATGCTTTGAATACTTCACAGACTCTTCGAAGTGCAGAGTCATTGACCACTGAAGAAACCGGCTGTCCCTGGGGATAGTAGAATCTACAGGAACAATATGAGCTAATTCTTTGAACTGATCATAAAAATACCTAGGATAATTGATGAGAGGTTGTCGGGGAGGCTTTTTTGTGGGTGAAGAGGCCTTCTTAGGAG
The DNA here is from genome assembly GCA_002287525.1 of Diploscapter pachys. NCBI lineage: Eukaryota > Metazoa > Nematoda > Chromadorea > Rhabditida > Rhabditidae > Diploscapter > Diploscapter pachys. The sequence goes on along the minus strand of LIAE01006614.1, from coordinate 43,539 downwards.
AAGGCCGATATTGCTCATCCAATAGATTATTCAGAACCTTTCCATCCAGCCTAAAATCAACAAACATTAATGAAAGGCATCGGAAAAAATGGGCTAAATCCAACACTTCAATCTTCTCGTATTTCTAAAGATAGGCCCCTTTCGTTCTTAAAATAGGGTTTCTCCTTTCTTTCTAAAATCCAAACAAAAGGTAATATTTTTACCTGAGAGTTTCTTCAATTCCCTTGGTGGCCTTCGAAATGTTGATTGATCCATCAGAAGTGCCAGAACTGCTGTCGAAATCAGCTGTTTGAGCCTAAAGTTTCTAATAGTATTACAACTGACTTGATTAGTTTAATCTTTGAAATGCCTTTTTTACTTTATCATGTGCCGTGACGTTGCGATTCGGATCTAATTACTTTCCTATTGAGGCATTCAAGTTGAGAGGAAATCATCGTATAGAAAATCAAATGGAAAGGGGAGCATTCATTAAATTCCGTTTGATCAATCTAATCAATATTCTTCTCTTCTCGCATTTCTGCAGTTCACTTTGGCCTATTTTTACTCGTATTTCCCCTATCCCTGCCCGCTGCGAACTCGAGGTAAAAATTCCCCGTCGAGAAAAATGATGCGATGGGCTGGCTACTTTACAGCGGACGGGGAAAAGCAAGTGCTCTGCTCGATGCTTGAGGCTCTCCCCCTGACTTTTTCCAGCACCTCTCCATCATTCGATATTTTTCTCGCATCTGTCTTTCTCGGACTCACTAATCGAACGTGATTTTTCAGAGATAAAAATGAAAACTCCCTTTAAAATTGGCAACCAAAAATGACGACATGCTTTCTATCAAATGACGACACGATTTTTTTTTAGCAAGTCTTACTCTACCTTTCTCTATCCTCACCTAACCCTATACTCTATTCTGTTAAGTTGCGATTGCAGAATATTCTATTTGCCGAAACTCGATTGAAAGTAACACAAATTCGAAAATTCTGCGAAGAAAACAGTGCATACACTTTTAAACTGTCTTTAAAATTGCGAAGAAAAAATAACCCTCACCTTAGAAGCAGCAACCGAGTGGTTAGCAGTGGTTGGAGTGGCCTTTCCACCTGGAGGAGTCCTGAAATTTTAGATCGTGAAACCTTGCGCAGTTTTCAATTTCAATTTAGTAAAAGGGGGAATGTATTTGTGTGAAAATAGAGATCAAATTTCCAATTTGCTAACGTCACTCGTATTAATGAAACAGGTTAAGAGATTTTTCTATGACCTTGGAAGTGGCAATCCCATAGGCTTGGATTTGCTTCCAGGGGGCTTGCTGCTCCCCAGCCAAACGAGTCCCATTCGCATTGTGAACGAAGTGGAAGCAGCCTCAGTGTCGGGCATGGGACTGCCCTCGCGGCGGCTGTAATTCGACATCACGAACTCTGCCGTATTCTCGTCGCTGTCTTCAGGCACAGGAGTCGAGCTGTCTCTCAGCCGGACTGTAAATGTCTCGTTCAATTCCTGGCTGCTGCTGCTCGTTCCATTCTCCAACGCTGGGTTGCCATCAGCAGCTCGAGTTGCAGAGAGAATCTCCTTCCGAATGTCCAACTCCTGTCGAATGTCGCTGTCGAGCATGTCCCAGAAGACGGAATTGAGTGCAGCAGAGTTGGTCGCCGGATTACTCGGACAACCCTCCTCGTCCTCTTCCTCTTCGGTGACTTCTTCGTCCCACTCCTCGTCCCACATCGACTCATCCTCGAATTCGCTGTCATCCTCGCGCGGAATGCAGACGTTCGCCTCGCAACTCGCCCCCAAATCGAGTGTGAAGTTGACCAGCGGACTGGCCGATTTCCTCCTTATCTCTGTTTCAGGCGTCTTCGTGACTTCCTCATTCGACCCGTCACTCGCGCTCGGGTCGTTCATGCTCCAGAAGACGCACGACGACGCGATGTCACTGGACGTGGATGGGTAGACGTAATGGTTCTCCTGCTCTTCTTCGTCCTCCTCTTCGGCCTCTTCTTCATCAGGGACGTACCAGAAATCGCAGCTGGCGGCGAGTGCACTGCCCAGCTGGTCGAGTCGTCTGGCCCGTTGCTGTGCCTCGCCGAGTTCTGACTGGTCCTCTTCAGATTCAGATTCCGATTCTGAACACTGCTCCTCGTCCTCTTCGCTCTCTGTTTCTGTCTCATAGTAATTCAGCTGCTTTCCGGGAAGGACGAAGTGGTTGGATTTGCCATTCAATTGGATGGTTTGCCGCTCTGGGCTGTGGTTGGCAGAACGAGCCGAGGGGTCGGGCGAGCTGACTGCTTCGGGGGAGCCTCGGTGCAGCCAGAGGTCGGGTGAAGGTCGCCCCAGTTTGAACACAGAAGAACTACTCGACCAGGGAATTGATGCAGAGGGAAGAGAGGAGAGGTGAGAAGAAGTCAGTCAGTCAATAGAGCATGACGGAAGGGCAGGGCAAGTCAATCAGGCAGAGGATGGGGAAGGCGAAAGGGAATAGCCATTGGGAAATATGATAATGAATAGAGGTAGGAAGGAAGGAATAAAGCTGTAGAGAATGGAAGGGAAGGAGCTGGAGCAGATGCAGACAAAGAGTGACTGCAGCGGAGAGCAGAGAGGCAAAGACAAGACTGTGTTTTTTGGTTCAAACGAGAAGCTCACAACTGTGCCGCTGCTCTCTTGCGTCGATGAGTGGGAGGAAAGCGAGAGATAGAGGGGAATCGAGAGGATAGAGAGATACAGAACAGCTGGCTGATGGAAGAGAGCAGGGGAACTGGTGATAATCTGATAAGGGGGAGATAAAGATAGAGGGTAGAGCTGCAGAGAGGCAGATCTTGAATGGAATCAGCTCATCTGACATATCTCTTCCCTTCTCTATCAGATATCGAATCTCGAATCGACACAAGTAATCAAATCATTAGTGACGTTAGCAGATCGGGAGAGCTTCGAATGTTTTGAAACTCTATCATCTGATCATCTAATCTGTTTCCCTATTATGTTTTCTATCAATAAGTCAATTCATCCTACCTTCCATTGACCCAAGGCTGTTGTTGGGGTTGGGAGGTGTTGACTGACAGCTGATAACTGCTCGGTTCTGGATGGGATCTGAAAATGTACTTATTTCATCTATCTTACAGTGGCGACAAAAGTTCTGGGACAAGTATAAAATTCTGGATACTCAGTTTACTAACCTGTGGTGATCAAATCAAGCTGAACCTTTATACACAGATTGGAATGTGTAAAGCAAAAAAGTCGTGAAAATTTCAGCCCGATTCGATTCCGAATTTTGAACCTAGAGATGTTCAAACAACTTTATGTTTGGTCTTCTACTTTTGACCGCAAAAGCATGTCCATCATATTCAAATGTCATTGGCTAGCGAGATGATATTAGAGGAAATTCTTTCAGAAGAAATGCACTATGGTTGTTTGGAAATATTGAAAAATTAAAGCTAACTCAGAATTGATCTTCGTTTTTTTCAAAAGTAGGTGAAAAAATCGTATTTTGTTTGACTCGAAGTCGAACTTGATTAATTTTATTTCGTTTGGCCATAAATTTCAATGTTTTTATAGCTCAATTTTAGGTGAAAAAGACCTAAACTTTTTGCGCATCATGTATTTTGACGTCAAAAAAAATAAAATTACGCAATGCAATCTTTCATTTTTAATTTCGCGCATTATTCATTTTGACCCGACTATTCAATCTTTGACAATAGCATAACATTTCCATATTTCTATGAGACTCACTTGTGCACAGGCGCGATATCCTGAGTTGAGGCAGCTGAGTAATTAGCCACAGTGACATTCTGAATAAAATCCATTGGTATTTGAATGGGAATAATTATGATAGAAACTTTGGGCAACTGAACTCGAAACAAGATTGTTAAAACTTAGCAACATATCTCGTTTAATAATCTAAGGAATATGTCGAAAAGTTCATTATTCTTTATCAAAAATTAATTTAACTCAGTCAGTCGCACAAAGCCGTTAGCTGTGATTTCGGTGCTAACTCTGAGGCATTTTCTGATCGGCTTCCAATCGTGCAGTTCAAAGAAGTGAATGGTAATGGCCTGAGGAAGAGTACAGGCATCGATGAATTGGAACAGAAAGGACAGGTAAGGAATGAAACGGAGCAGCAGGGAACGCAGTTCGGAAGATGCTTCTTCCATCGCGCAGGGAGGATGAAGATAAAAGGGCTCCTTCTTGTCAGTAATCAGGCAGATACAGAAAGATAAAGACTCTCACAATCAGTTGTGCAGTTCTGACGGTATTCCCCCTTTCCTTCTCTTCTTCCCTCGCTTCCACTCCCTTTTTTCCTCCCTTCCACTCCTTTCAAGCCAGCCACTTCGCTTGTTTGACCAAAGATTTCGAAGAAAAACCCCTTGAAAATCATATCAGTCCAAAGCTGATGGCCATATTATTTACATAGGTTGAGCCTACCTCGAGCAATTTCAATCTCATCGTGGATTGAATTAGAGGAATGAATTAGTCAGAACAGGTCAATTCTTGTGAATTACGGGGAATTTTCTAAGAATTAGATGAGTGTGCAGCGGACGGGAAGAGGAAGAGGAAGAAGAAGAAGAAGAAGAAGAAGGGGAAGGGAACAAGGAACAGGTCGAGTTGTTCTTCGCTACTTGCGAGTTGAGGAGAATTGGAATGTTTCTGTTATTTTCCGACTGATAGAGCACTGCACATAAAGATGTGAATGCAGCGATGCAATCCTACAAACTAGTTGAGAAAATTGAAGAGGAAGGGGACGGGAACATTATTAGAGGGTCGAAATGGGAAGAATAGATGGGGAGAGCAGAGAGGAAAACATTGGACATTCGGACGAGATTGCTGAATGCAGCAATGCGCGCATAGCACTCACTCCATTTCGAGTTGTTTTTCGCACGATTTTGGATCTCTAGCCGACCACATACTAGTGTTAGGTTTCTGGGATCGATCTCGGAATCCGATAATCGTTTTTAGTTCCTTATCTCATAAATCCTCATAGAATTTCGAATAAGATGGAAGGTCAAGGTAGGAGCATTTTCAGATATGAATAAATTAGAGAAATGAACGCAGAAGTAATATTAGTCGCATTTCGTGGATGCATAAATTTGTGAAACGACGTCAGTGAATAAGGAGTTACATGTAATCGTTCTACTCGCTTTAAATATTCCGATTGCGTTTTACCTCCTTATCCGTCGACTTCCTGGTTTGTGAGTCGAATACTTTCCTGACGATGGACTCGATGAATCTGCTGATGGACTTTTGTCTGGGCAGATCGCCTATGGCCACGTCCTCGACCTCCCTCAAAGATAGACTCTTCCTCTTGGCCTTTCTTCTGGCAACCGCCTTCCTGGGCGAGCAGTCGCACAGTACTGCATCAGGCGGTCTCATCAGCTGGTGTACGGCATTCTTCATTTCTCCACTCAATCAGAGAATTGTCCTCCCAGCTCAGTCAATTTGGTTCGCTGCCAAAATATTCGGTCGTGTCGTTTCGATGCTGGAGATAGGGCAAATGAATAAGCAGAACGAATGTCTACAGACAAAATAACAAGTCGAACGATACCGAAAAGGGGAACGAGGATGATGTGAATGGGGGTAGAGACGAATGATGCACAAGGATAGAAGATAAGGAAGGAAGTTGGATTGCAGACAAAGACGAGCTGCTCTTTGCAATTCTTCAGTTGTTCAACCCAATCATCCCTTGCATAGCCCTGCCTTACTCCTCTACTCTGCAACATCTTCCCTTCCAAGCAGATGCTCTATCCTCAAGGGGGCAGACGTGCCTTATCAAGACTTTTGACGTAACAGAGAATTTTTGAAGATAAACCTAATAATCGGGTAGGGCTAGGAAAGGACGAGGGCTGAATTCGAGTAGCTGGAAAAAAGGAGAAGGGCGTTGACGACGCTTGAGATCGTAAATCGAGATGAATTGATGAAAATCATGAAGAAGAGCCGATAAGCCGCGCATGGTCCGAAGACTTGACTGCGGGAAGGGGAAAGAAACACGAAATGGAGGAAAGGAAATGAGAAGCTGAAAGGGAAAATGGAAATGGAAGACTGAAAGAGAAAGGGAAGTTTGCTGAACGGTTAAAACGACTAAAATGGAGCAGAGGTTGAGAAAGTAAGGCAGAGACAGGACAAAGCCGTGAATGGTAGAGTGGAAAGTAAAAGAGAGCATAATAATATGCAAATATACTGACTGACTGCATAGAGCTTGCACATTAGAAGGTATTTGCCTGAGAACGCGAAGGGAGGAGTGAGTGAAAAAGAGGAGGAATGGAATGGAAGGATGGAAAGAAGATAAGAAGTGCAGAACTTGGCAGCCTTGATTTATGGCTGCCAAATTATTAGACAAGCATTTGGACAGTCGGTTGTAAACAATTCGTATCTCTGAAAATGAAACCGACAAACATCCAACATTCTACATTTGCATGACTTGAATGTAAAAACGATGAAAGGAAGAGATGAATACAATTACAAGTGACGAAGAAGAGGAAGATAGGAAAGGTGAATAGAGAATAATCAAGGAAAAGAAAATGAAGTAGAAATTATAAGCAAGCAGACAGAAGTGAAGTTGCAAGGTTAATGATCATTGTGAGCGAGTCTGAAATGGAGTGAAGCGGAATTCCTGCAATCAATCACCAAAACACAATTAAAGAAGTCTACTTCGATTGGAGAAATGCAGCAATTCGCAATTACAAATTCTTGAAATTGCTACGCAGAAGTCTGATTGAAATTAGTTTGTATCGAAGTAGAGATGAGAATTAATAAATGAAATATGGAATATGAAGAGATAGAATATAAGTCTTAATTTTATTGGTCAGAAAATTCCCGATGAAGTTAGGTGTTTTTAATTTATGCTATTGATACGACGATTTAAAGTAATGATAAAATATGATGATAATTAGGATTGGCAATAATAGCAAAAACTAAATAACTGAAATGAGTAGTTATAAAAGAAATTTATAGCAAAAATTATCTTAGAAAATAAAAAGAACGTGCTGACCAATCTAGTACCTACGATTTATCTAGAGTGATAATCCAAATCTTGAAAAAAGAATATTATCAAAGAATAGATTATGTGACAGCTTTTAGATAAATAACGATAAATCAAGAATGGAAAACGATAATTCACATTACTCATAGCAGGATATTTTAGTTCTAATTTCAAAATTACGACTAATTCATCTCCTAAAAATGAACGGAAAACATTTTATTTACAAAAGCGTAGTTTTCGTAGAGTAAGATTCAGATAAATGATTTTTTTCACTTTATAAATGGTTCTTACAAAAGCGAGTATTCCTTCTTACCAAACATTTTTTTTCGAGTATGACAAAAAATTGCATTTGATAATAACATACCGCAAGATAATAATTTTTGCCGCTGCAAGTTTACGCATCGAGAATAAATGTAGAAAAAATATGTTTGAAAAGGAAGTGAAAAAGAAAGTGATATCTGGAAATCTTGGAGATCTGAAGTGCGGATGCGATATGGCAGAATCGAAAGGAAAGGGAACGCCTGCGGCATGGGCAAAAGATGGTAGATAAAGCAGATGAATGGAATGATAGAGAATGTTTGTGCTGAGCTGATGATAAGCAAATCATGGAGGATTCATGCTGAAGACAGACGGACAGAAAGTAGCTAATCGTTGCACCCCCAGTCTGTCTGCACAGGCAGAAGAGAAGGAGAAATGAAGATGCAGGCAAAAAATGAAGAAGAAGAAAAGGAATGAAAAGAGAAAGCAGAGCCCTCAGGCACAAATGCACAACGCACTGCACTGTTTGCTGTTTGCGGGAGCACTGTCTTACTTCTCTGCCTCTCTCAATTCCCCGCTCTATATCTCCCTCTTCAAGCTTCAGCTAACCGCTTCTCTTTCGCCTTCTTCATTATGATAACATCACAAATGATAAGAATCAATTTTTGCAGCATTTTGACGGAACAAAATTGATCTGTAGCTCTAAGAAAATCGACTGTAAAGCCGAAAATGTTGCGTAACAAATGTGCCTATGGGAATGGGAATCGCTGCTGGAGGGGAGACGCTAAAACATGCGAAAACGAGAACTATTAGCAGGGAGGGGAGGGGCTACGAATGAAAAGGAGATGCGCTAGATGCAGATTTGGGCAGATCGAATCAGAACTCGGAGAGATAAGGAAGATTTGGCAAGTTAAGGAGATAAGTGAAAACAGAGAAAGAGAAAAGTGGAGATTGAGAAATGACGATAGAAAACGATGGAGTGATAAGAGAGGAGATAAATGATACGGAAAGGAGATGGAGAAGGAGAATTTCGAGTGCTAAATAACGGCAGATGTAGGAATGGGGATGGGACTGAAGGGTTTGCACGAGACGGGCAGGGAGCCGAGTCAAGTCGAATGATTTGCCCTTCTCCGAGATGCCTCTTTTCCTCTCCTACTAACACCACAGGTACAATCAGTCAGACTGTGTATGAAGAATAAATACAAGAAAAGATGGAAAAACGATGTGCGGAATGAAAGAGAAAATAGAGCTGCTAATGAGAGAAATAAAGATGATAAGTTAAAGAAGGAGAAAAAATCTATAGAATATACAAACACTTAGACTGTCATCTTACATCATTCGATATGAAAGGTAGTCCTATTGTACCTAACATATGGGAGATGAAAAGAAGTGAGACATCGAGAATTGAGAATTCAATCAAATATTTTTACCATTCTCGCTGCTTGGCAGAATATAAATCAATAAGAAAAAGATCATTGGAAACTTGTCGGAGTTAATTCCTTCAGTGACAAACTAATTTGCAAAATTCGGAATTGTACAACAATCCAACAAGAAATGTTTGCGCTTCAACAGAGGTAATAGTAGCCAAAATATATCAGGCATCTAAAATTTCACTCAACAACGAATTATTGGTCCTCTACGATGAAAAAATAGGTCTGCAGAGCAACCAGACACCAAAAATGTCGTAGATTGAATGTGAAAAAGGCATTCAGAAAAAGGAATAGAAGAAAAGAGGTGTGAGGATAAAGTGAAACCGAGAACGTGAAGAAAGACTGGGAAAAACACAGAGGGAATACAGTTAGGCAGTTAGACATTGAGGCATTCCTCTGGCAAATTCGAAGATACGAAGTAAGAAAGAGAAGAAAATAGAAGAAAAATGGCGAAATGTCGATTCCTATTTTGATTCCTTTTCCACAGACACACTGGAGAATTCGAATTCCTTATAAAACTTGTATCAAAAACCGCGCTATCCAAAAAATGGAAACACTGAAATCGAACCCCTTTTTGAAACGAAAATGCGAGTTCTCCAGCCTCCTCTCATAAACGCTATTGATAATCAAATTAACAGAACAGAAACGGAGAAAAGCAACTGGGAGACCGACCGAGAGGCTGACATTGATGTGTTTGATATTCACAATTCAGATAGAGAATCGATCGAATGAATACAGCATTTGTAATAGCTGCAGAGGGTGAGAATATGCTGCTGCTATTAGCTGGCCGAGGGTTGAAAGTTAAATGCGGACCTTCTCATTGAAAGGAGAAGGGGAAAGGGAAAGGGAAGGAAAGGGGAGAACATCTGTGAATCGGCCGGGCTGCATAAATGTGAAGAAGGAAAGGAGACGCGAAGGAGCAATTCAACTGCAGAAACAGGCAAAAACTGCAGCTGCAAATAGCTGCCTATATATGTAAGGAGTTCAATGGAAACTAGACACCCAAATCAGTCTATTTACAATTTGCACAACACATGTACAAATCGACTGTGACAAATCAAATCTACACAAAAGTAAAAGTTCAAAAATTTTTAAATCGTGATTTTGCGATCTCTGACATAGAAGGATCATGTTAGAGCAAGAGCAATTCGGGACGATATTTGCAGGACTGAAATAAATGTGAAAGGAAATTGAATTTTGATAAAGGTTACAGGATGTACAGTATTTAAAGAAAGGGTAGATAAAATTTCCTACTAGAATACAATCAAGATAAAATAAGCAAAATCAGACAATTTCTAATCTGAAACTATAGACAATCGCTATGAAATATAAAAATAAAGTCAAACTCCTAACTTTCATTACTTTTTTGTAGTGTTCTGTCAATACAAGCAAATCATATGGCAGACTTAGAACAGCAGGTGATAAGATAAAAAAAAATAGCTGACAGTTGACAGATTTGACGATAAGCTAAAATAGAGGTGTTAGAAGCAGAAGTAGGAGAAACAAAACGAACGGAGAACGGATAATTTACGTTTTGTGGGGCTGCAGTGATTTGTGATGGGGAGATATGAAAATGACACAATTGGGAAAAAGAACTGGGCAATCGAACGATGAAAATAAAAATGTCTGCGGGGTGATAATGATAAATGAGCGTTTGAAGGTAGTGAGGAGGGAAATGTTAGAAAGGAAACGAGACCACATAACCGACCGAGTAGAAATCAAAAATTCGCCTTCGATAAACAAGTAGACACTAACAAGTTCTCATAAACCTTTTATGAGGAAGATAACATCGCTGCTGCGCGCTAGGTCGCGTTCAGAGAGAAACCTTGATTTCCTTCTTTAGGAAAAAAATTTCAATTCACGAAAATGGCTGAAAAGAGGCAAGAGACACAGCTTGGAAATTTTTCTCCTAATTAAACATGAGGTTCATAGATGAGTGAGTGTGGAAACGCAAGAGAAGAAGCAACTTTTGTAGCCGTTTGGGCTATTTGGAGAAGGAGCTTTGAATTTGAGAAGAGGGAATGGGCAAAGAGCTATGCAGTTGCAGGCAAGCAGCCAAAAGGGAAGACTCGAATGAAAGTGGAAGGCAATGTTTATGGCAAAGATGCAGCAGCGAAGTTGTTGGACCAAAGCAGACAAAAAGTGGCAAGAGGATCGTAAGTATGAATATATGATTCATTGGGTATTTGGTCGGTCATTCAACAGTCACATGACTAGCCTGTGCATAGTTAGGAAGTGAGAAAATGCTTGTTGTGCACAGTATTTTCACTGAATTCTGGCCGTCAACAGCATTAACTATACGATGATCAAGCGACCAGACCGAAGGAAGATGCCTATCCTATGATGCAATCCAAAGAACAGACATACAGACAAGATATTCATCATATCCGAGCGGAATCATTTTGATTTGATCAGTCAGATAAAAATACTTTGAATTTTGAAACAATGTCATAGTTCATTCGTCTCATTTCATTGGTTCTTATACAAAAGTGCAAATAAACATTTTTTTCTAAACCTAAACGTCAACGCTAATTACCTCCTTTTATGTTCCATAAAAAGTCGTACGTTACAATCTAAATGCGTTTTGTTATAGAAAATGTTCATGTAATTGCTTGATTCGTTTGCTTCTACTAGATATTCGAATTTTAGCATTACGCACGTTCTTCCTCCAAACAAAACTGAATGGCTACTGCAAAAATTTCGGTCATAAAAATTCGTCAAAATATGTATTCAAAGCGCTCAACGCATTTCATATCAAGTCGTAAACATTCCCCTATCACAAATGCTACCCTTCCCATAAGTTTAGCCCGCTCTTTCAAAAAACTCGCAATAAAATTTTCTAGCGGAAAGTAGAAATAAATAAAGAACAAATTCGATGCAGAGATTTCGCATGTATTTGGCAGGACTAAACGAAATGAAGATCAGGTCAACAAATCGATACATGTCGATCTTTTCTTTGGAACTCGTTTACACACAATTTGTCAGAGTTTAACAAAAAAAATTCTAGAATGTGTTTTATGATATTCTAAATTCAAATTTTGAATTTAATGATAAAATGAATGTAAGTTCCAGTTATTGTTAAAAAATAATATAATAATCTTTGATTTCAAATTGCCTTTGCCTTAGCATATGGACCTAATGGAGATGGAAAATTTTCAATTATGGAAAATAGTGGAAAGTTAGGAAAACATCTTAACCTGATTCCTTATCATTGCATACTGAAAATGATTCTTCTCGAAAGTTTTAGTTTAAATTCCACTAGAAGTGTAATGTAATTCGCGATTTTAACAGAAAAAGGTTAATTTAATTTCGAGAATTTTACTCTGCATGTCCTAATTTTTGGTTTCGACATGAAAATTTTCACTAAAAATATTTCTCGTGCCTAATTTAAAAATCTGAAGTACGACTAAGAAAAGCAGCAGCAATAAAAAGTTCGAACACTAGTGATCTGATTTATCGGACTTAAACAAGGTCTAACGGGATAGTGCAAGTTAATGAGGTTACCGATTTCAAAACGAATTTCAAGAATTAGCTGATTATCGTGCATTTTTAAATTCTAATCCCATACGTAGAGAACCCAAGCTGATTCACGAAACCCAAATCTCGCAGTTATTTTTGTTCAGAGTAATATATTCTAGCCTAACTAATAATTTTCAAGAAAAAAAATAAAATACAAATCGTTTATGGTCGAAATAACTACCATTTTCCGAACTTCAAAATGAACACGCTTCTGCAAACTTCAAACCACTTGCATATTTTTATACAGTAAAATTTTTAGCTGATTTTTGGCACAGAACCGTTTCAGAAGATTTATCGTCGATCTAGGGATGGTTTTTCATGACATTTGGCCTTTCGAGGGTACTTGCTTCTCGTTTTCGGGGTTCCCTCACTAGCACTTTTTGTTACATGCTGCGCATTTGCAGAGGGGCAGGGCTTACGCTCTCTACCTATTCTACCTATTGGGGCTAGAATTTTGGAATAAATCGATAATCAACTTATTCTCGTAGTCGATTGAAGCAATGGAGAAAGGTGAACTAGAGAAGCGAGAAAATGGAACACTACTGCCGCTATGAAAGAACGTGTAAAACAATCGCAGAAACATAGAAATTCAATTTTTAGAAGATGGCTTTATGAACCTGAAGTGATTCGTCCAAATAAAAGAGGATTTCAGTTCTCTATAATTTCGTAGAATTCCGTTTCGTTTCAATCAATCGAGCGAATTTTCCAACTAATTATGAAGTAGCTTATCATTGAGTCTCAATTAGCGTTGGATATTCGTCCCTCATCTCTTCATCTATTCATCTCTCGGCTCTCGCGTTCGCAGGCAAAGTGCAATGAGAATGAGCTGCTTTGACAGGAAGAAATCTGTCTGAAGCAAAGCAGAAAGAGGACGGGAAATGAGGAGAGGATAGAGAGGCAGACACACAGCAGTTGGTGCTTTCACCTGAAGCAGGAAAGCAGAAACAGATTCTTCATTCTTTTCTCTCAATCTTTGTCCGAATCTCTTTGCAGCCCAATCGCCTTATCTCTTTCTTATCAACTTATCCCTTTCACTTGTTCTTCTCGTCGAGAGCCACTAACATGATGAATATATCTCGGACTGGCAGGATCAGCAGCTGAGGCAGAGACATGAATGCTGAATGCGATGTGGAAGTGATCATTTGGCTGTACGAAGGGAGGATGAGAGATCCCCCAACAACAGCACGAGCAGTCATGTTTTCCGTGATCAAACTGATCGTCCAAGTGAAACGTGGAAAGAGCAGAACTGCATGATTGAAAGCATGACGAAATAATCGATTTTACATTGAAACCACAGAATAGCACTCATAGAAAGAAAGATGGAAAAAGACTAACCTTAGCAGGGAAGTCGAAGTGCGTGTTGGAGAATTGTGGACTCTTGCTGCCCAAATCGACATGGATGATGGGTCTCGAGCGGAAGACGGTCCCTCTGGGGGAAAGGGGTGGCGCGATAGGTCGCGTGTCTGTGGCAGCATCGAATCCACTAGCCACCTGAATCGTGGGAGTTCCCGGCCGTCTTTCGAACTCCGTAATTCGAGACGCAACGCTGCCGATCGTGGGGACGGGGAAATTAGGAGAGCGACTTGTAAAGCTAGCTGCTGCTGCTTTGGGAGACAAGTAGCCGTTCTGACTGTACACCTGCAACATGATCCCTACTCAATCGATATGCCGTCGCCAACTAACTATATAGCTTTTTCAAAATTGTAATAATTGGTACTGTGCGTTGAAAGTAAGAAGATAAAATTAACCTGATGCAACTGCTCTTTGACATTGTGCTTGGGCTTTGGATGAGGCAATCCAGTAGGAATCTGATAGATGGACGATGCATCGCTGGTCGACTCTGGGGACAGGGAGTGGTCGTCACGACGAGGACGAAGAGAATGAGTTGTGTGGGCGGAGTAGGAGCCGCCAGAAGTGAATGTCATGTTGCGAGCATGTGAGTGAGGAGACAAAGTGTTCTCCTCGGTTGGGAATCGCATGCAGCCTCCGATGCGACGAGCTCCTTGTGAATATCCAGTAGCTGTTCTCACTTCTCTTTCCAGCTCCTGCAATTTAACAATCGACTCACAACATCGAGTATTCCTAGGTTACCTGAACAGCCCTATCGAGTCCCGTAAAATTGGGACCATTGCTTCCCGAGTATGCCGAAGCAGGTCTAGCAGCCGGTTTCTCCTGAGCATTCGAAGGCGGGGCAGCCTCATTCAAGTATTGTGCTCTTCTGGCTGCCAACGCAGTTCCACTGCCCATTCGTGGAGGAGTGCCCGGTTTCGCATCCACAGGTTCTTGAAGGAGTTGTAGTCGCTCAGCTGCAGTCAGATGTGACGGAATCCTTTGAGTTGTCGGTGAAGAAGCTCTTTGCCCGACAGTGTTCGACCAGAATGAGTCGATAGCTCCCGATCCCCGTCTCGGGCCACCCATTCCATTGGGCGAGTGTCTCGGTTCAGGTGCCTCAGAAGCCCTGGCTCGTTTTTCAACGGCGGCCTGTAGCAGAGAGGGCATCTCTGTCTGACTGGTTGACTTGGACAAGGCACTCGTCATTCCAAGCCTGAATGCCCCTCTCGGCATGGTTGCATAGTCAGCAGTCATTCCACTCACAAACGAAGGCGCTGTGTAGAAGCCTCCTCCGTTGACGTGGTTGCCCTGTCCCTGGTCCTGAATGGGCCCTGCATCTCGGAACCTCCCCTGCATCTGAGCGAAACTCTTCGACCACTCGTTCGTCGACTTGCTCATGTCGTCGTTGTCTTGGTTGTTTGCAAATTCAGCGGCGAGTATTCTGTGAACAGAGGCAGGATCATCAGCCAGAAGATGCTCCAGCTGGGTGTCGAGTCTGGCCAGTCGGTCGAGGGGATGTTCGGAGAAGTCGATGGCAGACGACCGGTAGTAATTGGAGGGGAGAGTCCGAGTTTTTGTAGGAGAAACTCGTGAATAAGTGTTGGATGAATTGATTGGCTGGTGTGCCTGGCCTTGGATGCCCGAGGAGTAGGGGTCCAGCGATAAATGAGACGTCGAATTTTGATTTTGAAATGTCGGCTGTTCGAAAGGGAAGGGGGAGGGAGATCGACTGTGTCTGTGTCTCTCGCTCTGCAGCACTCTCTGCTTGGCTGCCTCGAGCTCTCTCCTGGCCAGTAGATAGGCCTCTGCAAGTCCCCCACTGCTTGCTGATGCCTGACTCTGAGACGGCTGAGACTGAGAAGAAGCCTGTGACTGAAGGACTTGAGCAGCAGAATGGTCGTTGTAAAATTGCTGGTGAGTGGCTGAGTTGCCACTAGCCGAAGAAGAAGAGACGGAAGGGGAGTAGGAGTCGGAAGGGAGGGAGGACAATCGATACGGCGACTGATCGATACTACTTGAGGGGGACAGCCACTCCGACTCGCCGCCTCTGCCTTTCCAGAAGTACGACATCGAGTCGGGCTGATTCGTGCTGATGGTCGTCTGCATGCTGCGCACCTCCACGTTCTGCCTCGCTTCGGGATACTTGGAGATGAGCTCCAACAAAGCAGAGCTATTGCCAGGCGAGCGTTCCTTCAATTGCTGCAGAAGAGCCGAACTTGTGAATGGCGAACGAGCCCCGATGGCAGATGACTGTCTGTAGGAATAATTCGTCGGTCCATTAGTTCCATTTATGTTGCCATTTCTGTCATACTTCTCGTCGTTCTGCAGCCGTTGCACGATCGATCGCATCGCTTCATTCGTCATCATCGATGAGTCGTGAGGCTCTTCAGAAGCGAATGCAGCAGGGGTCGATGCAAGGTAGATGAGACGACCATTGGCTGAGGAGCTGCGGTTACGGGCTCCTTGGTCGGGAGGGACTGGACTGGAAGTGCCGTTGGAAGGTCGAGAACTGGAGGCAAACTGCCCGTCAGCGTAATTGGATGAAGAGACTGATGATGGGTCTCGAGAATACATGACTGGGGAGATTATGAAATAGTGAATATCATAGGAATGACCTAAAATAACACATCTCACAACACGGATCTATTCGAGGAGGTTATCTCGCGAAACGGAACCAGAAAAAAACGGTCAGAGAAATGGAAGAGGGAGAGAGACAAAGGCAGAAAAGCTGAGGAAATGGAAGAAATCAAACCGAATGCAAACAAATTGAAGACTGAAAGGGAGGGGAAAAGGCTCGAATTCGATCACATAAAACAGCGATTGACATCGAGAGGGTGGTAAAATAAAGAGCGAGAAATTGATTTCAAAAGGGTTTGAGAGCTAGCCGATTGGAACGATTGGTTATGCAATGAAACAATGCCTAGGAGATGAAAAATCCAATATGCAATTTAGAAAATATATAATTCGCCAAATAGTAAATGATGATACAGAAACGTGTATTATAGTTTGTGATTTCTCGGAGAGAAATTCAATAGAAGGAAGCTATCTGTGAAATGAGTCACTTTTGAATAGAGGCACCTCGCAAATGCCACATCAAAATTTGCGTCAACATTTTCATAATACCATTTCTATACATTTGTATATTGTTATGTTTACATTTGCCTGATAGCGTTTTAGTGGGTCAAAGAAATGTTCTAAAATGTATGAAAAATCAGAATCTGTTTGCAATAAAAAGGCAAGCTTTTGCAGAAAGCACCTAGAGTAAATGAAAATAAAACAATGCATAAAATGTATGTTTCAGGAGACATATGATAAAGCTCCAGATGATAAGAAATAGTGAGTAAGATGAAGAGACTGTGAGATGGAGAGAAAGTGGAGACAGATGTTGAGAGAGGGAGAGAGGCAAAGGGAATGGAAGAGGGACAGAGAAGCAGAAGTGAAGTGCATGGATCAGAGTTGGATGAAAAACAAGGCAGATCGAATGGAGAATGGAAATACGAATGGGAATGAAAGAGGAGAGGAGGGAGGGAAATCGAATCAGAAGAAGAGAAGGAGAGGAAGGAGTTCGCGAGGAAGTGGGAATGAAGAAGTGCCAGGGCACTAATCACAATCACTAATCTGAGGAGGGTAGATAAATCGAGATGCAGGTAGAGAATATAGGGATATAGAGATATAAGGGCTATGAAGAGTTGCAGAGTCAGATGAGATAATTTGTAAGAGCATCCAACTACAAAATCAGTGATTTGATCAGATAAACGGGATGAAGACTTTGATAATTTTTAAAATGAATTATTATTTTGGGATAGTGGATGAAATTCGACAAGAATCAGTTCGAACGATGATGATATCAGACTTTTTCTAACCACGCAAATATTTGATCAAATTGATTCATTCTCATGAAAATTGATGTATAAAGTTCGATTTCAGGTTTCAGGTATCAGTATATGACTAATGCCAAAAATTGTAAATAATGTCTCACATGATCAAGAGAATATCTGGGTAAGATTTGAAACAGACTCCTACGTGATGGGAAGAAATTAGAAGGTTTTCAAAAAATGTTCCTGATCATAGGTTTTTTAATAAAAAGTAAAAATGATTTTCCCGAAAGATACATGAGGTTGAGGTACTATGTATTGTAAGAAAAAAATCCAAATCAATGCGAGAAACCAATAGAATGGGAAAATTGGATGACTTGTTCAATTCAAAGTGAAGCTAAAGCAATATTGGTAGATTGAACGATCAGGCTGCGAATGAGTGGAGTGATTTTCCTATGGAGCAGCAGAACGGAAAAATGAACTAATGAAGTGAAGAAATGAAAAAATGAGAACTGAAAGAGAATGGAAAAAGAACAGATCGGTCAATTTGCCTGGAAGAAGTGCAACAAGTGCCTGTCCGCGGTGATTCGAATTTCACTACCTGTCCGTCAAACATAAGCAGCAAAACGAACACGTCAAAACTCGAAACCCACACCCGTTCGTGAAACGTCCGGTGGAGGGTCACAACGAGATGAGTGATTATGGGAAATTGAGTAGACAAAAATATAGCTCAGAAGTTGATTTTTTTTTTTTTACATCAGAGGGGTAGAAAACATCGCAATGAGAAGATGCATTATTGATCAAAATAGATCTAGACGTGTTCAGAAAGGAATCATCGATGTGCTAATGGGAGAGCGAGAGGGTCTGCGGCGACTGTTTTGCTAGCGAATTATGATGTCGTGGTGTGCAAAAGAGCAAAAGGCTGAGGAGACAATTCGGAGGGCTGCAAAAACGACTGCGTGCTTATGGCCGGTCAATGAAAGGGGAAAGAGGAAAGGTGAAGGAGAAGATGAAAGGAAGGAAGACTAAGGATACACCTAGATGAAGGAAGGGAAGGAATGGGGCACTGTTACAACACAACTGCAGAAGCAGAAGCAGACAGAGATGCAGAGACAGAGACAAAGACAGAGGTAGGGAAGTCGAGAGCTGAACCGAGAGAAAGAGAGAGAGAGAGAGGATGCAGGACAAACGCGTAAACAACCCCTGCTAATTAGAATATTGGAACAAGAGGAAATGAAGGGCAATCAGCAGATTAAAAGCCGAAAAAGTGAGTATCCAAAGATGAATCATTAGGTCAGTTTTAGCAGTTATGCACTCAACTCTCGCACCAGCAGCTAATCTAATCGTCCTTGGCCTTATCACTCATCCACTTTTCCACTCTTTCACTCATCACTCTAATCATTTCATTCAATTTCTTTTCAGCGGCTATTTTTTGTCCCGTGTTCAATTCATCAAGTCAAGTTACATATGGTGACAGCCACATTAGGAATCACCACGAAATCACAGCGGAAATGGAAACGAAAAAGAATAAAAGAAATTTAAAAAAAAAAAATCAAAGAAAACAGACGTACCTCTCTCGCCCACACTCCATGGAAACCCCCATTTGCATCCGCGGTTGACTCCGTCTCGCTGTCCGACTGCGATGCATACGGCAGGTTGTTGTTATCCAGCAACTTCGCGATCATCGAAGTCTGAAATTTTTGCAATTTTTCATATACTGAATATTATTTTATGCTCTAGCTTTCAATATTCAGTTCTCTGACAAATTAAAGTAAGCAAAACATTGAAGAGCATATAAGAAAAATATTTGGAAAGTTTTCTCAGCTGGCCTACAATTTTGCATATTTTCACGTGTTTTGCTTCCAAGGCATTATATCTCTATCTATTCATCAGAGTAACTCTGCCCTATGGACTCAGCCCTATGCAAAACAAGATGATTCTAATCCCAAGACATTATCATATTCGTAATGAGTATATAAGTAAACTACAAATTGCTAGCTAATTTTTAGTCCCCAAGCTCAACTCCTCCAAAAATGAGTTTTGTTTGGAATGTGGTAAGTTGGAATAAAGATATTGCAGCCAAAACAAGCTCCTTACAAGCCCAAAATGTCATTGAAGTTCACCTCCAGATCGACGATATATCCCATAAAATTGTCGTTTGCAAAAAATAGTGCATATTTTTTGCTTACAATCGTATTCAAGCCGAATTTATAAGATGAAAATGTGCTGACTTTGAAGGTGACAATTTTTCGATCTTTTACGGTTTGAAATTTTGTTTGTGTCTTTAAATTTCCCTCACGAGAAAAACTTATACTGACTTTTCCGTGAAAATTTAGTATAGAACATCAATCTACCATATCTACTTGCAGACACAAGCAAAGTGCAACGAAAATTTGAATTATTCGCAACGGCATAACATGAACATTTCGTAGAATTCAAATTACCTATTTCACTCGGAATTTTTCGAAACAAAATGTGAAGACTAACCCCAGCAGAATTGAGATACTTTCCTAGTCCATCTTTGCCCGGAGTTCGCAAGCTACGAGGCGACTCGATGAAGATTTCTCGCTTGCCACTGAAATTATTCGAATTATTGGATTTTCTCAAAACCGATCATGGAAAACAATGATAGAAGAAATTGGCGTTTTTGAAATGCGGCATCAGAATAACGAGTAAACACTATCATGTTCTCTAGCGAAGAAAGACGGGCTCATATAATCCCGAATATCAGAATTATTCGTAATCCTGGTTAAGGGTAGGGACAGGCATGAAATAATTCCAAGTCAAAAATGAAATCGATATGGTATAGCGCTTTAACCACGCCTACTGATAACTTGTAATCACTGTGCAGTGGAACGTTTTTCGTTAATGGACATGAGAGTGGTAAAAGAGATATTTCTAAAAATTTGGGAGTACGCAAAATACTAAAATTGTTTGGAAGCAATATTTCAAGAGCGGTATTTTAGTCATCCTTGATGAAGCCCCTCACCTGTAACTTCGCGGACTGACAAGTGGATGGCGAGTAGAGGAAGATTCATTCGGAATCGCGACTGAAAACTGCTCAATGTTTTAAGAAATTATTGTGTTCCGACCTTCAATATTTTCGGAATCGTCCGACTTTTCGTTCTGCGAGTAACTCGAAATTCCACTCGACTCATTCCCATCGGAGTGTGAATGCGAGTGGCACGGCTGAGTATCGTTCAGACTGCTCAAATCCAGAGGTGTCTGCAAAATTTGAGTAGAGTTTTCAAGTAAATCCGAAAAGTAAAACGTAACATTCTGATAATTTTCATCAAAAAATGATAGAAAAACATTGAGTTGAAAATTAAAATCTTCGCCTATTTGAAAATGCTTGGAATAAAATGCTGAAGAACAGAACGAATGAAGAAATTATCCTCGCTTGAAAGAAAGTCTTGATCTTTATAGTTTATTTTTGACAAAAATGGCGGAAAGAATTATGGGCGAATAACAGAAAAACTCGTTTCAGAAATAGCGGACCTTCGAAAATACATGGAACATTGATGTTTTTGCACTTTTCAACAAAAAATAAGAAAACGAAATGCAAACCGAGAAAATTAAAGAAAAGCAAACTGCATGCGTAAGAAATGAGAAATGAATGAAAAAGCACGCGAATTTTGACTGTTTTCGAAATCGAGCAAACATTTTTTGCTGCTTTCTCTTGCATTATTATTATTTTCAATTTTTGTTGCATAATTGGTCAACTATTTATCGATGCTTACGATAATGAGTGGATTGTTGTTTGCACTTCCCTCTAGCAGTCTGTACTTCGCAGCCGCGTTCTCCTGCAGTTTCATTATCTTGCCAAGCCTTCTACAATAGTTTACGATTGACGATTGTGTTATCTAAAATTATCGGACATTAAATGCTTGAAGCAAGAAGCAAAATTAAGCAGAACAATAGAACTTGCCCTAAATGTGTAGGGGCGATGAAACCGTTTGGACTTCTTGTAGGAGTAGGTCTTTTCGATAGGGTTGGAACAGTCCGGGGAAGTCTCTGCTGCAGGGGAGCAGCCACATTCCGGTAGAGCCATTTATATCAACCTATAGATGGAACTGCCTAGGTTATTCAGAATGGAACGCTAACAACAACGGGGAAAGGTTCGCTGATTATGAGAAAATTGGGCAGGAAAATTTCGAGATGGGGAGAAAATGAGAGTGAGAATAATGCGCAATCGACAGTTTGTAGGTCTGTATCTATGGTAACGGGGCAGAGAGCATACGAATTGAAAAGGGAAAAAGAAGGAGAAAACAAAGGACAGGTGAAATTTTCTTGAAACTGAGAATTATAGAATTCCTTCAAAGCTCATTAAACCCAATCCTAATGAGGCTCTAGAGAGTTTAGAAAATTGCAGACTTTGCATTAGCAGATGAAATGCAAGCATTGAATTGAATGTCTGAGTCTAATTATAGAGGATCAAACTATTACTCTAGACGATTATGAAGAAAGAATGAAATCACCTTGAAATCGGATTTTAAGAGCTTAGACCAGATTCAGCAATCAGAGAAATTGTTTCTATGAAAGGATCTAATCAAAGTTTTATGAAGAAAAATCTACATAGTGCGTTCTACGAACAATTTCCGCTAGAATGGGTGAATATTGGAAATTTAGACGCAATAATTTTGCTAAAACTCTCAAAGTGAATATTGAAATAGCGTGAATCGGTAGTGAAATGGAAGAACTTTACCTAAAAATGGAAAACAAAGAGGTTGAAGAAGGGTTGAAGGCTGAAGGGAGCGGCGTTTTGGTCGATGCGATTACGCTTGGATGGGTTAGAGGGCAGGGGAGGGGAAGAAGCATAGCAGAAAGGGAGAAAAGCTGTCATCTGCAGACGCAGAAGGAAGGGAATTAAAGAAACACACAACAAGACAACAAGTGATCAACCGGTTAAACAAGGTTAATCAATCCAATCAATATGATTATCGATTTACGCATCTCACAATAAGACACTCAAAATTAGTGTGATGCGATAATTGTGTCAAGAAGAAAAGTGGTGAATTACAATGCATTTTTATGGATGAAAAAGCGTATAAAATTTAATTTGAAAACCTTGGGTATAATCTAATCGTTTATTATAGTAATTTGCCGAGTTATATAATTAATAACGAGGTACGATAGTCAGAAGCCAACAAGAATATGAATACAGATACAATACTTTGTTTGTATCACAGAATGTCAAATTGGATAAATATGTAAATGAAGGGGTAGGGCATCGTGAATGAGATAAATGTTAAGGCAGTCTGTTGTATGTTCATTAAATAGAGCAAATTTTTGTACAGTATAAACTGTCATGTATATAATTAGTCACAGCAAATCTAAACGGTAAGTAACACTTCACAGCTAAATAAAATCTTTTGATTTGATTAGATAAGACGATGAAAGGTATTAGCGAAACTAAAATTACGAAAACAGTCATAGGTTAAATTAATGCTCGAAAATAACTAGCACAATAATTGTAATGATAATTGCCAAAACGATGAGGGGAGCGAAGACGAAGTAGAGGAAATTGAGGCAGCAGTTGTAGGGATCGCGGTAGTCCGAGGGGGTCCAGTTGAGGAATGCAATTCGAGTCGGTTCTTTGCTGCTTGACTTGCTGCTGCTGAAACTCACGAGTTAATCAAACAGCAACACTCATTAATTAGTTTTACCGCATAAATATTATGATGTTATGTTTATCAAACTTAAACATATCGTATTCTCTCTAATTGAGGGGCACCTCCATAATGTCAGAACTAATTATTATACTCGGATCATCTCAGAGGGTGTTAATAATGCCCTTTGAATGTGTAAAGTGGGTTTACCTTTGATTTGAGTGATTACGACCATAAAATGGGAAATTATTGTTTTCGCCGTTAGAGTTCGGCGCTTGAAAGGTGCACTTCAATGAGAAATGTGTTATCCCTCCCTTCGTTCGTTATTGAGAAGAAAGAGGAAAGCATCCATTTCGCATTGGAGCGCGTTCTTTCCAGCGGTGAGCACGATATGATATAATTTTAAAAAGTCGATTTCTTCGAAAATCGTAGGTCTGGGAATAGAAGAACATGACCTTCAATTAGAGGGAATACAGTAATTCTAATACATGGAAATATCTTTTGGGTTTGTAACTATTCCTTTATCAATTCCATATTTCTAGAATAAATACACGTAAAATTGTGAATTTCTAAAATTAACAATAATTAATTTTCTAGTGCATATCTAATCGCTATGCAAGTCAAAACGATGACAAGAATGATAGCGATAGTGATTGGAATGCAAACTGTGAGAAAATATTTGACTTTGTAATGCGGATATTCGTCTCCGTAATATGTCGTACGGTTTTTCATCAGCCTATGAAATGATGTACGAAAGCTTCATCTGAATCCTCACCTTTTCGTCTGACTCTTCGACTTCCTTCCCCTGCTCTGATGTCTGTAGGATGAGTGGTATTGCTCGTCCCGACTCATCCCTGTTTTTCCATCTCGCACTAATCCTTTTTCAGCGTCTAAATTATGAAAGGTAGAATTTTTAGTAATTCATCTGATTAATAGACAAACATTGACATCTGAATGTTACTTTGATCCTCACTAATAATTGTTATTAGTTAACAAAACAATTAATCATCGTAACATTAAATTAGTCGTAATTTTTCCCTTACATAACGTTATAAAATGAAAAATAAACGCAAAGCAAAGTTAGCAGCGTCAAATATTCGTTCGATAACATGAATATAAAAAATAAGCCATTATTAGCGCAAGAAGTTGCACAAAATGAGCGCATTTCTATATCCTTACCCAAATAAAAAATCGGTGTGGATGCTAAATGTGAATTAAAATTATGAAACAATAACATAAAGTACTTCGTAGTTGATTACCATTCGGATCTGGCAAAGTGATGGGTCGTTGGGATTGACTGGGTTGGTCTGAAATTCAGAAAACTAGCCATAAAGCCATTTTAAATTATCTAATTCTCGTCATGTTAGAAGTGATTACTCACTTTTCACAAGCTGAATTCATTCTGACCTTTTCTTTTACAAAATATGTCTAATGATAGAGAGCGCAAGCCCTGCCCCCCTGCAAATGCGCAGCATGTAACAAAAAGTGCTAGTGAGGGTATCCCAAAAATGAGAAGCAAGTACCCTTCAAAGGCCGAATATCATGAAAAACCGTCCCTAGATCGACGATAAATCTTCTTCTCTAGAAATTAGCTATGACCAGCATGTGTTTATTTTCTATCCTAATTCTAAGTTAAATTTCAAAGGTCTTACATGGCTGATATTGTGGCTGACCGAGATTCCTCTCATTTCGAGTTGCATATTGGCCCGATTTCCGCATATCCGTTGTTGTGGTCGAAATCTATAAAACATTTGCGGTAATGCACAAAATTTGGAACAATGCATGAAATTTTAAATCCATCGTAAACTATTTTATGAACTAGTTCTAACAAAAATTTGAGGTCTATTGCCATTGATGTAGTTTTCAAGTGTACGCTATTTCAAGGATATTGGTTCACTGTGTTTAGATTAGCATAGTAAGTCCATTTTCATGCGATGTCCCAAACTTTTGTGCGCCTCTGTATACCATTTTAGATTGTCCCTGTCCTTTTGCTTTGTCACCCCAAGTAGATCCATATTCGGAATCTCTATAGATTTGCTGTCCTGTGGCATATCCACTCTGAAACAGACAGAGATATTGAATTTCCAAATGTTATTTTAAACATCGGTGCTTTGAGAAGGTAAAGGCTACTGAAGTAATCGATACTCTGACTAAAATGAGATGCAGTAATGAGCTTTCATTCATCAATTCATCAAATTACTTTTATTTACACATGTATGATTTACCTGAGGAACGGTTCCCTTTGTTGTAGCATAATCAGCTCGTTGAGGCTCTATAGAAAAAGATTATGAAGAATTACTTGATCGCCAAATAATCTTACGAGCATATGCATAGGCGACATCCTCGTATCGAGGAATCGACTGCTGTCCCGGAGCATTCTCGTATCTCTGTTGATCTGTTACTGTCGTGGCCGTCTAAATGATTAAATTCAAATTCTTAATTGGGGGCAGGACTGTTTGGAATTGAGAGTCGGCATTCAGAACAGTCCTGAATGGGAGTAGTTATTTTTATCTTTGAAATTTTAGAAATTTCAATTTTGAAATCGATATCGGAATTAGGGATTTCTAATACACAACGTTGAAATCACAGGTTCAAACTGCCTTTGTAAAAAAAACGAATTTCTATTTATCTCTAGAATAAAATTGATAGTCAAACTTAACCCATGTTTGATAGAGATTTTTTCTTACATAATTAGCAGAAACGACATAATTGACTAATTGTCGATTCTTTTCAAATTGTAGACTACTGTCGTAGTTGCGAGGAGAAAGGGAGGAATCGGATAGAGATAAAGAAGGGGAATTGTCCACTTTGTCCATTTTGGAAGGAAAGGACAGGCAGGGCAAGAATTGAGGGAGGGAGAGAGAATGAGAGCAGCGAGTGGATTTGACTATGCCCGTGGTGGCTAGGGATGTCGCAGAGTCAGAATCACACATAAACACTCGCGTAAAAACGAATTCGCAGTGTTACAGCAGAAGGGAAAGGAGAAGAAGCAGGTTGCAGTGCAAAGACAAGCACGGGGATGCGGATGGGAATGTGCAGACGTTATATGCAGAAAGACAAGGAGAAGCTATGTCGCCGGCAAGGGCTAGTGTTTAGGGCTCAAGCAGCATAATGGCAATCACACGCTCTCTAACATACAAGTATCAGCTTTCTACTTGACACTTCACTAATATTCCGAGGTGATAACTGATTAGCTAGCTATTTTTAGACTTAGGAGTTATATTCTTCGCACATTTAGAAAATCTTCCCTTCGCAACTTTAGAGGATAAGATTTGATAAAGTAAATGATAGGAATTTCATGGACTAACATGACAGAAATGACACACACACACACACATCTTGATTCAAACTTGAGATTATTATTTGATTTTTTTTATCCTAGTCGAAATTTCGAATGATTAATTTTCCTGCCTGTTGTTGAATCTGTGATGGCCTAGGAGTGATGTGAACATCGATTGCGACTTCCTTAGGCCCTGCCCCACCGCCAATCTGATGCTCATGTCCCCCGCTCTGCCGCATACTCTTCCTAATCTGCACGTCTCTGTCGAATGTCGATTTGCTGCAAGAAATTATGGAGAATGTGAAAATGGAGACGTAAAATTGAACGAATAGACAAAAATGGCTGGCAGATGAAGAAAAGAAAAGGAAAGGAAATGTATTCCTGAGTCATCGTAAAGAATCAGAGCAGTCATTTCCCTGCTGCCTGATGCTTCAATTGCAATTTGCCAGTGATCACATTGGAAGCAGAAAGAGAAAGGGGGAGAGAAAATGGCTGCTGCTGTTTTTCATCGCAAATGAGCTGTTAAAATTTACTACAATCTGATTGATTAGTCCGATAAGTTCTACCTCTGACTGATTGGGAAGTCGATGATTCTCTCCTTGTAAGGCATTCTTTCCTGCACATGGGTCATGTCCTCGGAATGCACTAATTCCGGCATACTTCCATGCAGGGAAGATCTGAACGACAATTTGCAATTTGCAGAAAATGAATCGAAATTTATTCTAACTAATATAGAAGCACCTCATTGTCTGTTATTTTATTTGATCAGTTAGAATGAAACGTTTCTACCTTTATATAGGAAATATGCTTGATTTCGATTAAAAAAATTTCATCATGAGATATGATATTTGGATCTTCGCCACTTCGTCATATGAAACTTCCAATGTTATGAATTGCTCGATCGAGTAAGGAATCTTTACTTGACGCTACTTTGTTTGAAATGACGGAAAATTCGACTTGTGTACTTGGCTTACTTATGACTAGCGAGACTCTGCTTGCTCCTTCTGATTTCAACAGTTCCATATCCTCTTGAGATGTCTCTTCCACCCAATTCATAAGCAGGATCGTCAATCACCGTCTCTGTTCGAGGGGCTTCTGACCTAATGAAACATTTATTTTGCAGCGAAGTAATACTGCTACAACTCACGAAGACCACCTTCTTTCGACAGTTCGTTCGATTTTCCTCGAAATTCTCGACTCCCCGCGTGAAGTTGTCGATGCAGCGTGAGGTCGGTAGGTATGTCTGTCATTGTCATAGGCATATCTACAAAGACTATCAAACTAGGATGTTTGAAATTCAGAAAAAAACGGAATTATAACTAATATTTTGAATCAGAGCTTGAACCAAGGCTGTACTAAAATGACTTTTCAGATTGGATCTGAGAAAGGAGTCGAAACGAAAATAGAAACAAAACATCGAAAATGGATTTTAGGACAAAGTATTCCAAACACTTCTGACTTTAATTATCGCTGCAGTTGGTATACTATTCTGGAAAATTACCTGATTATTTGCTTAGGCGGCTCAACACCAGTTCCAATAATAGTGCCCCCAGCAGAAAAGGTAGTTCCTCTTGGGGTGACTCCCCTTCCGATTGGAGTAGGAGTCAGTGGCTGGGAAGGGGGAATGTATTGTGACTGAGGCTGTCTGTAGCGGACTGAAGTCATATCATCCTGTCCTGTGCTCTCAGAAATTCGAAGTTCTTCTCGAGATAAACGAATCGCATCCTAAAGACAAACATCATCATCACACATTTGTAAAGTGAATTATCATCGTTTGAAGATCAATGCACCTAACTAATTCAAAATCACTTCTCACTATAACGTTGGGGCTTCGAGGTGGAAAAAAATCTAAGATTTTTTATTGTCAATAAATGAAAATGAAAATTGTTCTTTATATTCTTCTCATTGCATAACAAAATAAATGGAATAAAATGTTTGTTCCTACCTTCAATCCAGCATTAGTTTCTTTTTTGAGTTGTCTCGGAGAATGACTCGTTTTGATCATTTCTGATCGAGGCTGCTCGTTATTCACGTATGTCACTAAATAAATTCCGATCATATCCTCATACATTTATTGGAAAATCATGAGCTCCTACCACTTGTGGTTGAATAGGTATTAGCAATATCGGTATGTTGAACAGGGGGAGGTGTTGTTTCTTGTGCGTAAGTACGGACCGTATCTGAATAAATCAAATGATTGAATGACTATAGATCGATCAGGAATTTTGACAGCAGTGTCGCTCATCAAAAGCTTTACGTCACTCACTATTTTCTTTATTCTTGCTCATCTACTTTCGTACACTGATAAGGATGAAACTTAGCAGACTTTAATGATTCGATCACCCCAATATGTGAGCATGTTTTAGTCGGATCGCAGCATCACAAGTAGATGAACAGACCAAAGAAAATAAGGTTATGATGCAAAACTTTTGAGCACTACTATATGTCATGTTTGTTTTTCAACAAATCAGATATGCTCAACTTAAATCTGAATGAAATTTCCTAAGTAGTCATATTTTATCAGAGAAAGATTATTAGAAAATTTTCAACCGAGTTCGGTATAGATAAATGAACGGAAAGAAAACTGAACATGAATTGTGATAAAACTTTCTGATCACCAATTACTAAAAGTAATACAAGATACCGAGATATAAAGTATGGAAATGGAAATGTATTGAAAACGTAGGAGGGAATAGAGGACAAATGATTCAGATTCTGCTTGCCTGCATGCTAAAGATGACAGAGATGAGTCAGAATGTGGGAAAGCATAAAGCAGGAAAGAAACTGAAGACGAGGTTTCCAAAGAGCAATTGCAATTCTCTAGAAAATGATATTCAATTGGTTCGATGTTTTCGCTTTGATAAATAAGTATGAAGACGAGCTATTGCAACATTTGGAAGAAATACCATTAGATTGTCATCGATTGTGCCTTATGAGGAATCAAAACAAGAACGATCGAAATATTCGATGAAATGAAAAGATAAATCCTCCAAAATATTAGAACTTTGAAAAGTAAAAATTCTCTAAAAGTGCAGAAAAGACGATGAGCCATGCAGAGGGAATGAAGAAGGACAGTGATAAGAAAGTGAACAATCAATGAGAGAAGTGGAAACGGAATGGGAATGGGAATGTAGGAGAGAAGGTAAATACAAACAAGTGATATTCTGCTCAAAATAATCAATATGAATGAAAATGAAAATGACAAATGCACGTACCCGCAACAACAGCTCCAGTTTCCTGAACGTTCGAAGTCGACTTCGAATAGGTGGAAGAGATATTCGTGTGTGTATGGGGAGGTACTGGAGGGGGTTGTGCGGGACGGACCTGAAATAAAAGAAATGGACTACAAGTCGTCAGAATGCATTTCAAATCTTACATATAATTGACTGCTCGATGACGAATATGGCGAGTAGAAAATGCTCCGTCGAGGTTCCGGCTCTCTTGATTCGACGACTCTGGAAAGAAAGTAATTGCTTCAATTCTGTCTCCGAATTCCTAATATCGAACAGTTGCCATTGATAGCCCAAAAACCAGGCAGTATTGTGTTCGTCCGACTACTTGACGAAAATGAAGAATATCGAATTTTGAAAGTTGGAATAAATGATCACTTCGCAGGTACACACATGCGCATTACCTTACGACAGTTTGCTATGCTTTTCCATTAGAAGTGTTGTCAAATAATGTATATGTACAGCTTCGAAATGATAATTAATTCAAATGTTCAAAATTCAATATTCCATTTTAATTAAGTAGTTGAACGTCCACAATACCAGTACGTTCAGGGATCGGTGGCTGTTTTTGAGGAAAAAAATCAGTCGGCATCTATTTGGTATCGTATCAGTCAAATTAAGTGAAAGTTCATGTGTTCAAAGATAGCGAGAAAAGATGAGAGACATAGAAGGAGTTGCATACTACTCTTTCCACTGTCCCCCGCTGGCTTTTTCTCTGGCACTCTGCCTCCTCTTTGCTTGCACTCCCTCACCCTAAAATTCGGTGTCTAGTACGTACGGTGTTGTTATACCGGCAGTGTATAATACAGGAGGCCATCGGTTACTGATTAGCATTGTGAATGTTCAGTAAATTGCGAAACAAATTTTCTGGACGACATCATTTAAACAAGATTTCTCAAAGTTAGAGACTAGAAGAGATTCAATATTATTGATATTGTTAAAATGCATTCACCTGCTAAAATCGGTCATTCTAATAGGTTCAGAAGGCAGCAATCTCTGTCGCTCAGATCCGACTTCCTTGCTCTCGTAAATGTGAGTCTCCGTTACTTTGCTAAACAAGTTCACGATAAAATGGAACTGAGGTGATTTTTATACCTCTTCCTTCGAGTGCTCTCACTGACTGTCGACGATAGATTAGAACTGATTGGCAAACTGAAAGAGCTTGACCCTTGTGCCAATTTCGAATCATTTCGTAGATTTAAAAACAATCAAGTTAATTCTTTCCTTCAGCTTTGATAGTTGAAGTTTATCAGGAAAAAGTATATTCATAAATAATGACTTCAAATAAAATTTTAATTTACGAGAATTCATATTTTATGCGCATAGCAATTATTGCCAAAGTACTCAGCAAGAATTTGTCGAGCAGTAAAATAAAATCGGCCTACTTTGGATAGTCGTAGTTGGAAGATCTGACGGAAGCGACTTCTGCCCCGTCTCCCACTCGAGGCACCTTCTTGGGTGGCTGACTCTAAATTCGAGAATTTGAAGAATCGCTCAGTTTGGAGTCGACGTGAAGTTGTGGTTGTGAGTGAGTGTTCAGATGAAAGGCAGAAAGCGAAGGGAGAGGGAGGGAGGGAGAGAATTTATGACTGTTCCAAGGCACAAACCCAGAAAGGAGATGGAATCAGGGAGAGGCTATCTGATGGAAGGGAGAGAAGGGGAAGAATGGCAAATATTTGATGTTTGCAGTGCTTGGACCGCTTGGATTGGAGAATCGAACAGAACTGTTAAGCAGGAAGGTTGAGGATGATAGTCACTGATAGCTGATAGTGAAACTGATTGTGACTGTCGATAGTTAGAGACAGGCAGATTGGAAAGGAAGGAGAATGGAGGAAAGCAGAATTGTACGTCCACAAGTCGCGCATTAATTGCATAATTGCAATGCGAACATTAAGCAGACTATACGAAATGGAATTAACGACTCAAAGACTCGTAGATTGTATTGAAATGAGGTTATTTAAACGACAAAGGAATAGTAGCAAATAATAAGAGTCTTGGGAAATTAATAAAGACTGTAGATAAAAAACTAATGCCAACGCATTGAAATTCTGATTGAGCTTCACTCCAAACTCAACTCATCATAATCTTTTCAATCATCACTTTACTCCGTAGTTTTGCAAATAGAGCTTTTCATCCATGAACGAACAAATACTTACTTCAGCTGGTATCGATGCAGGTGGCAAAGGTATCGAAATTGGAGCAGCTACAGGCTCAGGAACTGGCACAGGAGGGGGCGGGATAAGAGGGACTGAAGTGATACAATGATTAAGAAACTACGCAATAGGATTACCAGGTGGAGGAACTGGAGTGAGGATAGAGGGAGGAGGGACTGCATGGGTTCGGGGAGATTGGGGAACGTGAATTACCGTCGTATCCGAGGCAGATGACTGAAATCTCATAAAAATCAGAGGCATGATCGAAAGGAATTCCGATTTTTATGACTTTTGAGATTCAGTTTTTTTTTAAAAGAGAATAGATTTCAAATATTTAGAAAGTCTCTGCGAAGTTTCATGTTCAGCACTTTGCATTTTACAAAATTAATTTCAGTTCTATTAACTCAAAAAATGATCTTTTGAAAGCTAGAAAATGCAATAACACATTAAAGCGAAAAATATTCCAAAATAAAACAACAACCACCGGTTGTCTTACAGTGCTGGATCTGCGAGAAGACTGATGAGCCCCGACAATAGCTGCAGGATTGAATTGCTCCCCGGATATTGTGGCTGGGGCATTCGCCTGAAAAAAAACGACTGAATTCATCAGCAGACAAGACAATGAGAAGGAAAAAGAATGAAGACCAACCTTGATTTGGTTCGTGGCCTCGTCAAACATCTCGACAGAGCTCTTCCAATAGTTCTGTCTGAGCTGTTCCTTTAGCGAGTCGCCTGCAAAATGCACTACAAATCGCCCGAAGAACGATGCACAAAAGGGAAAAGGAGGAAAGGAGCGGCGATGAAAGAAACCAAGATGCATAAAGAAGAGAAGGAAAAATACGATACACCCATTGTCTATTATGATAGAAAAACTCGCGCATTAACTACGACTCTTCCTATTTTCAATATTCAATGCGAACTGAATACGATGTGTAAAGAAAATCATGACTGATATTACTTTTTTCTTCGATTGCTTGGTGAAAATTCAAAAGACACAGAACATGTAAATTCGCCCAAAATTGCATAAGAAATTTCTTTCAGTACAATCCACTCCCTTTCCCACAATTGTGCATCGCGATTCCCCATCAATGATCATCGTTATCGCATCCTCACTTACCCTGCAGCTTTTCATAGAGACATGTCGAATTGATCCTGAAGATCTTGGCGTCCTGCAGATTGAATCGCTGCAGAATGGCTCTGGTGATTTGCGGAGCGCTCTCGTCGCAATCCGTCACAAACACGATCATATTCGATCGGACATGGACTGGGAAGTTTGAGATCATCTGCAAATATCCATTCTTCGATTTTTAATTTAATTTTGGCCCCCTATATTAGACACCAGCTCTTTTTCTCATTTCTCCCCCTTGCCTACACTCTCCCACACTAAAGTCCAGTGTCTGATACAGACGGTATCGGTGTTCCGACGGTGTTTAACACAGAAAGCGCAAAATGTTCATTTTCTACAATGGAATTCTTGAAGGACGTAAATCTTATTCCACCACGATACAATTGCTCATTTTAGAAACGAATGCTCTTGCGAAAATATTGAAATGAAAGAAAAATAGGGTATCTCGAGATATTCTCCTATTTTGCTAGCATTTCATTAAACTGCAATTCAAAATTCAAAATACAAATAGTAAAAACTATCTAGACTAAAAAGGAAAACGTCGAGTTTACAATGGTAAAAGTAAGAATTTCTAAAATCTTCTCACCTTCTGTAACTCGTCCTCCTCTGCCGAAGTCATTCTGTTGACATCGGAAAACACGATTCCAATTGCATCCAGACGCATTCGTTTGTTCTCCAGAAGCCATTTGGCTAGAAGTGTCGAAGCATCGTTGATTCCTCTGCAAACTTATTAATCAATTTAGATCAAGAGTCATTGAACTTTGACGTTTGAAGAATTGGAACTGTAACTAAAACTTCCCAAACCAGAATAAAAAATTTCAATTGAACTATTTATTTGTATGCTTGGAATCAGGTCATGCGAAAATTCTGACTCCGGTCTCGAATTAGACTGCCTTTTTATGTCTAGGTACTTGCATCCTATTTTTGGCGTTTCAAATGGTCATTCTTTGAGCAAAGGCTAAGAAGGCCAGCTCTTCCTTAGGAATGGTTCAATCGCATTGACTCACATTCTCTTCCCAGCCCCGGGTGTGTCGATGACAATCGGTTTGTAATCCATGATTGTGTCATTGAAGATGTACGTGACAATCGGCCTCTCGGGAGAAGCCGCGTCGAATTTCTGCAAGTTTCATTCGTCCTTCTCAGTCTCGTTAATCTATTCCACCTCATTTGCAATTCGGTAACGAATTTGACTCTCCGCATTTCGGACGCCGTAGAAATAGTTGCAGAGGAAGTCGATGAGGGAGGTCTTGCCTGCGCTGCTCGGGCCGGCCAGCAGAAGAACACGGCCTTCGCGACTACGCGAATCTGCAAATTGACTGAATCTTGATCAAAGTATGGAGACTTCTTTTTATATCTCTGAATTTCCACTCTATCATCCAAATATGAATTTCTTTCAACAAAAATAGATGGATGGGATAACAAAAACTTGAGGGTCGAATTGGACTTACAATGATTTTCAAAGGATCCCTAGAACTAGAAACTATAACTAATACTTTCTTCTTCAAATTTAACCTGAACTTCAGTAACGAAAAGTTTCAAACAATTGAAAAAAAATTTAAATGAATGATTCAACCATTTTCCATAATAAATTCAAACAAAACCTTGGCAAATGTTTGTAATTTCGTCTTCAAGAACGGATTTATAAGATGGAACGAAATGTTTCAATCTTTTATGTAATACTGTAAATTTTCAATTAAGGAATGTTTCGAAAGGCAAGAATCGATCAGTTGATTTATGGATTAGAGACCACAAATTCTTCCCTTTGCATTTTTTGCCTTTGAGCCATTTAGTCAAACGACTTTGTACCAAAATTCGCGTGCTCATGGCGATTTTGTAAACTGAAAATATGCCCACTTTGACAACTGCTTTGGGTTGAATGTTTCGATCAAAAATGATTTTTATTCAATGCGTTTCTTCATGAATGTTTTAGTTACATCGTTATTGATCTGTTTGAAGTGAAAACTACGGAAAATCATAAATTTCGCAAAACCATTTGCGATCCCTATTTATGATCTTCGTTTTCATGAATAGGTCTCATTTATCATCCAGATTTTATATTTCCAGACCCATTAAATTTAAAACGTCTTCGACTTCATTAATTCCTGTCACTTTTATATAATTTTTCAAGATAAAAAAAACGCAAACCTTCCATGGATCCAACGAAAACGGTCCTGTTGTCGCGAATTTCATAGGCCTCTCCCTTGAACTTGCTCTCGCTGGCAATCGCCTCATCTCCATTCGCAGAACTCGAAGACATCCCCTGAACGACTATTGATTTGATATCTTTCAAATGACCGAGATAATTTCTGCAGGAGTGAAAATCAGTTGACAAATGACAAAACAAATGAACGCTGTTTGATGTGACGCAAGGAAAAAAAAAACTCAATGAAGAGAATATCGATGTCGGCCAGCAGGGAGATTTCATGGAAATATTACTCTATAAATCTGGCAGAATGTAAACTGTGTATCAAGGAAGGAAGAGAGTCTGAGAATGAGTTCAAATAGAGTTACAGAGCGAAGGAAAGAGTGAGGGGAATAGGCAATGAATAATGAGATGGCACTGCTAAAAGCACAAACAGAGCGAACAGATAAGACGAAATGTTGAAGAGTAGAGGAATACTGCCTGGAGTAGAATTATGGAATGAGCAAAGAGGGGGAAGGCGAATGAATCGCCAAGGGGCAGCTATCAAATCGCCACACACGAGTAAACATGCCATATTGCATATTACGTTCCCAAACTGTAGCCTCGCAATTCAAATTGCAAACATCGTAAAACCATTTAGAGGCACAAACTCGATGAAATTCATAAGGTTGCTACATTCCTTCAGAGCGTAATATCTCAAAAAGTGAGGAAATTAATCAAAATTGATCTCGATGCCAGCAATTTGAGGGAAATATGAAATCGACTTTCTCGCAAAAATAGTTGGCAGTTCCATTGAATCGAAGAAAAGCGGAAACTGGAGTCGCGCGTCCGCATATTTTCTTGCACAGTCAGAGGCTGAAATAGGCAGAAACAGGAGTGGAGGTAAGGCAAAGACAAAGGAGACTTTGATTTGACAGCAGATACAGGAAAATGGAAGGAAACTGAGGAAAGGGAAATGAAGGGAGAAACCGAAAGGGGCTGAAAGTGAGAAGGAGAGCCAACCGGATGAAAACAACCTTGAACAGAAACACGCAGGGAATGGTCAAAGGCAATCATTTGGCCATAAAATGCAGGACAGTGCTTATTTTTCGAACCATCGAATGGACTTCAAAATAAATTAGATGTCGCGATAGCTGTGTTCATCTTTCAATCCACTCAAATACTTATAAAAGCACTCATTCATGTTCATTAACGAAGGCAAGTCACGTCTCCTTTACTTCACTGCATTATGTAGCCAACATTATGGCTAGAGAGTGCAAGTTTCGCCCACTTGTGAGAGCGGAGCCTTATACTCTCGGTTTTATGATTAGGACCCATAGGGGTACCCACCTCTATGATCAAATTCCGATTTGTGAGACTTTTTCTGAAACGTGGACAACTGTTCAAGTCTTACAACTATACTCTCTCTCTTAGGGCAAAAAATGCACTCAACTTGTTACACAATCTCGCTTGGATCAAGGAAGCTTTTCCTCAGTTTTTCAAAAGAATTGATCCAATTTTATCGTGACTCATAGCCATTATTATCATTTTTAGTTTTATGATGATTTTGAGCCATAGAACTCAGAAAATTTTTCTCGCGTTATTACCCGAAGTTCCCGATCAAGCTAACTCGGTAACAACGCTGAGAAAATGATCTGCACCCCGGCCAATTATTAGTCAGAACACGACACGACTTTTCACTTTTTGCTTGAGCGTATTATTCAACGTGTTTGAGACTGGAGAAGTGATAACTCAGCTAGCGACGTTTGCGGGCGGGTACTCGATCTAACAAATTCAAGTCGGATCACGTTCAAGCGCTCTAGAACTGTTGCATCCACCGAAAGATCTGACACTTCGGGTAGGAATATTTTCCTTTTTTGAGTCGAATATCAAGCTTTGCTAGATGCAAGCGTCAAAATTAACATTTCGAAGCAATAGCTATTTAGATTCTAACGTAATGATCGAGTCCGATCGCGAAGATTTCGAGAAACATCCCCACGATCCAGATCACCAAGTCGATGATTCGGACGTAAGCAAACTGCCCGAATTCGAAGTCAAAATCGAAATGTGCAAGACAACTAGGGCTATCGAACTTCCGTACTATCAAAAAAACAAGGATATGGTAATTTTTTAGCGACCTTGACAATTATTGGGTTGATTTAGATCTACAAGAACTTCTCTACGCCCAAAGGTCTCGTCCTCATCATCAACAACAAGGAGTTCGATCAACTTGAAGCACGATACGGGACAGAAGTAGATGAAAAAAAACTGAAAAACTTGTTCGAGCAATTCGGATACAAAGTCCAAATATTGAACGATCGCACAGCCAAGGTTTGCTATTGCGCTTCAAATTCTCGGCACCATGGCCTTTACTTCAGGAAATGATGGAAGACGCCAAAAAATTCGCCGAGGATATCGACCACGAGAGCGCGCAAAGTTGCATTGTCGTCGTTCTGACGCATGGCGAGTATGACGAATTGACTGGAAAGGATTGCTCACCACCATACAACGCAAAATTTAAACAAAGCTACGACCCAATAAAGTACGGCCGAGTTAACACTCATGTTTTTCTACGCTGCTTCAACTCCGAGAAGGCACCGTTACTTGCCAACAAGCCGAAGCTCTTTTTCTTTCAAGCCTGTCGAGGAGGTGAGTGTCAAAGCTAAGATTTCTGAACGAATTTTTCAACACCTTTTAGGGAAAAAAGACAGCGGTACATCCGTCATTGAAGACTATCCTTCGGCCAAAATATTATCAATCGACGACAATAAAGACAATACAAAACCGATTGAAGCCGACTTTATTGTGTGCCATGCGTCGGCACCGAACTACGTATCACTTCGACAGTAAGGATTAACTGCTTTAGAATCGGCAAATCTGCCCACACGAGGATTAAGCTTTTATTTTTACAGGCCTGACGATGGCTCATGGTTTGTGCACGCAATTTGTGAAGTGTTCGGCGAATTTGCAGCGGAAGAAGATTTAAATTCTTTGCTGACAAGAGTAGGTGTTTTAATAAGTCTTCGTTCGAATTAATTTAGAATTGCAGGTAAACAAACGAGTTGCAGAACGATACGGAAACATTGGAGACGGAACTAACATAAAACAGATTTCCGAGTTTTCGAGCCGCCTAACCAAGAAATTCTATTTCTTCCCCGGCATCAAGTCTGAAGGTTGGTGGTTTCTTTTTGGCTCGCAGAAACCTCAGTCAGTTCCTAAGCAGCCTCAAGAATTCTTGTGAAAATGAGTATTCAAAAGTGGGCTCGTTGGAAGTTAGTTGCAATGTGAAGTAGAGCATTTATAATGAAGAGAAAAGTTGCAAAATTTGAAGTCTACAAAAGAGTAAATTGATTGAAATTCATGGTTATTGTTTGAAATGTTTTTTGCTCGGTGCCAAGCTGTAAAATTCTTTGATTGCTGCTATCGGTCGCTGACTAAAAAATAACGTCGATGACTCCAGGCTAGTATCGGCGGTCAGATACCGTGAGAAATAATACGGCTTTTTCCAAACACATCACTTTTTTTTTTTCGAATATTTACATTTTCTACTCTATTGTCTACGAATCAATATTGCTTTTCAGAGAGAAATTCAACTAATTAACTATAGCTGGAGAGCGCGAGCACATTTTCGAAACTCTTTTATAGCAAAAAAGTTTTCTTTTTACTTTCGGACGACCATTTTTTCGTCTATGCAGCCAAATTGCAAGTGGACATGAGCACGTATACAAAAGGGGGCGGGGCCTAATTTTCTCATTTTTGTGACTAGTGACCAAGGGGCCATCCACCCGTTTAGGCCATATCCCGGTAGAAGAACTTTTGTCCAAATGCAGTTCCCCTCCGGGTTATTCGAGTCTTAGCTTTTTTCTTATTTTGTTTCGCTGGAGGTTATTTTTCGAGATTTTTTAGCTGATCCCAACATGGGTGGCAGAACTCACGTAGCTAATGCCACTCGTTATAACATTTGGGTTCAATGCGATTCTGATAGACACATCATGACCGAGAGATCCCAGCAAGTTGTCGATAGCTATTCGGAGGAATACAAAAAAATCTTTTCGGATGAAGACTCTGCATCTGCTGGTAACATTTATATTCGTAGGGGTCGAAAATGGGGAGCCGGGGCCAAGAGGAGCCGGCCCCCAGCCCCACTTTCGTCTCTCTCTCCATTCGATTATTTTTTTAATGATAAAATTTTTAGGGACACAAATGAGCACCTTTTTTGAACGGGGAGAAGCTGAATTTGAAGGTAATGGTAAACGCAGTGAAAGCAGTCATCATGAACATGCTAGTGTCAAATTTTCAGATTCTTAAAAATAATTCATTTTAGAAGATTCAAACTCATCGGACAAACAATCGGCCTTTAAACGAATCATGCTTAATGTGGCCAAATCTAGCGAATTTGTGCTTATAGAGCCCGGAGAATATCGGGCATTTGTTACTACAGGACAATTAGTATATGTGACTATTTATATTGAGTCTGGCAAAGATCGTAAGTTTTTCAGGGGTCGCGAAAATGGGGTCGGATCGGCCCACCCTCATGTCGGCGCTTCTCCTAGGTTCATATTTTATCAACTTTTGAGGTATGGGTCGGACATGGGGTCGGAGCTAGTCCTAGGAAGCTGCGACCGAGGGCTCTGAGGGACCGGTCCCATTTTCGGTCCCAGTTTTTTTTAATCAAAATGACAAATTTCCGTTTTTAGTTTACCCTATCTTTTTTAGGTTTCGAAACGGTGGTCACCGCATTGCCTATTGAACGCGATCGTAGTATAATCGTTCGAAATGATGGTCGAGTACGCCTTCAAAAATATGGAGGGGGTCTATTCACAGATGAAAATGGAATAGACCTTAAAGCAGAGTTAATGGAGACGGAGGATAGGACTGTTCTCAGGAACCTTTAAAAATTATTTTTACAAATTTCCTTTTATTCGATTCAAAGAACACTTTGCACGCACATTATAATGAGGGGTCAAACCTTTTTCCTTATCATTGAGACGAACCTAACCTTTCGACTCTTCTTCTATCCTCTCACCTTTCTTTCGTCTATCATCAAGACCTCAGACCCCAACATTTGATAACTCTTTCGCTCCCGACTTAAAGGCAAACGCAAAGAAACATGAAATGGGAAATTAGTCAATAATTTATTATTTTATCAATTTTAGGTCAGTCACTCTAGTTTGTGAACAGATTAGTGGATCGTCGTCCCGATTCGAAATGGAAGTTGACATTGATCGCACTCCACTCGGAAGAATATTGGAAAGCATTTTGAACTGCGAAACGCAATCTTTTGGTATTCGGAAATATTGCAACATCATAACTTAACATATTAGTGTATTGGTTGGATTAAGAGAAGTGGCGGGTCTGCGTCAGATTTTGAGATTTTCGGAGTTTGTACGAACTACTCGTAGGGTCCAATTATAAGAATAATAATAATACAAATAACCTATTAAGAAAAATTCAATGAATAATCAGAACGACTGACAGAGGGGGTCCGTACAATTGCAAAAGTGTCCGATTACTCTTTCTATTTTGTTCTGGTTACTCAAAGAATGCAACTGCTGCTTAGCATGCATTCTCAAGCTCATCAGATGTTCCCTTTAGCATAACAGCCATAAATCACTTTATCACTGGCGACAGAATTGGGATAGGAGTCGGGGTAGAATTATTCAATTTCCCGGGGTCGAAATCAGTGTCGGAATAGGCCAAAATGTAACTGGTGTCCTGTGTCAGAATTTTTTTTCTAATTTCTGATCAACTCATCCCGCCACTGATTATGAGTTCATAGGGAAACGACTTTAAACTTTAACATAGTTTTTCTTCAAAATTGCGATGTTATGAAGTTGAAAGATTTTTGAATATCTAAATGCTCAACCTCTTTAGCTCAAATGAGCATCATTAACCACAAGTTTACTGGAAATTTGTACAATACTGTCCTCTACAAAGAATTCCCGAATACACGGCTAGTGCTCGATACTGGAATAGAGCGAATGGAGCAGCGATATACCATGCCCACCAACAAGGGCGACATCTACATGGGCTTATCAAAGACTGACAAACTAAACCTTTTAGTTCAGTCTGACGCAAATGTATAGCATTTTAATACAGGAGAGTTTCTGAACATCGTAATTTATAGAATGTAGTGGACGATAATATGCGAAAAGTAGGCAGAATTCGATCGGTTCCGGCACAGCTACGCGAAAGACAGAGTGACGGCAAGCTCGTCGACTTCAAGATTATTCGCGTGTATTGATTGAGATTTGTATGTTGAATTTTTATCATAATGATTTTTATGAAAGTTTGAGAACAACTTTAAGAAGCGTAGTAGATTCACTTGAACTTTGAAACCATCTTTTCGATAATATTCTTTTGAGTATTCACATTTTCATGGAATTGTTTTAGAATACGAACGAAGTAAAATTTCACTAGGATATTATGTTTATCGCTGAACCTCTTAATTCTGTTCAAATATGTATATGTAGTATTAAAAACTTAGTTCTGTGACAAACTTGGGAAAATATAATAAATCTATCAGACACAATTTTTATTTGTGGCATTTTCAGTAGGCTTATCTTAAAGACAAATAAAGCCTTCTTCCTCGAATGGGAGTTTTAAATTTTATACATCAGCCTAATATTTTGGGCAGAAAAACCTGCGTCTTCGCTATAATGCAGATAATCCCAAAATGCCTCTGTGAATCTCAGATAATAACACCTGCTTGAGTCTATCACCCAGGTGATGGTTTCAAAATAGTAAGTACGATTAATGACAGCTGCAACTTGAAGCATACCGAATAAGATAACTTCTGCTAAACATTCAAGAGTTTGCTTGAATATCATTCTATAATCGATTGAAGGGATAGTGTCATAAAGATGAAGATCAACCTATTCTTATTGATATTCAGCAGCTTCTATTTCGTGCTTATAAATTCAGAAGTGTGTAAGATTCATACTGAAGAAGATTTTGCAAATCTGGAAGATGGTTGCACAGGTAGATTTATGGTAGAATGTAAACGCCACTCCAAAATTAAGAAAAGAATACCTTAGAAATGACGCAACACTAAATAAGTGCAATATAAAAATTTTACTGATCAGATGGTCAGAAACTAAGTCATAAGATGGGAACTTCTTGAACAAGATACAGGGACACACACTTGAAAAGGAGGCAGGTCTCGAAATTTCAAATAGGGATAGGGTCTGGTAGATTGATTACTGCCTCCAAATGTGCTCGTTATTTTGAGATCATAATCGATCTATCATGTCCTGTTCCTATCTCTATTCGTCCAGGTTTAAATTCGCCAGGCCTGTCTTTTTCGAGTATGTGCCCGTGTCTTATTCAAGAAGCTCGCATCTTATAGCTCAGTTTCTGAGCATCCAACGTTCATCTGATCAGTAAACTTTTATATCGCACTTATTTAGTGTATTACGTCCTTTCCAAGAGGCCAAAAAGTGAAATTCTACAGAGCGTAGAAAAGGGAGAGTTCCCCTCTATACCCAGTTTTCACATCATGTTTTATATTGGGTTCTCATTTCTGAAAATCTTCATCTTTAGAAGTGGATGGTTTTATAGCAGTGACTCCGGAATCACCTAGTACTGTCAACGAAGCATGGCTGGAACAGAAATTTTCAACTGTAACCAAAGTTACAGGAATTATAATGGCAAGTTCATCTTATAGTAAACCTTGTGTAATTATATATTTGAAATAATTTTGATCATATGAAATTGTTCCATAATAAGTGCAATCTAATAAGCT
This sequence comes from Diploscapter pachys, assembly GCA_002287525.1. NCBI lineage: Eukaryota > Metazoa > Nematoda > Chromadorea > Rhabditida > Rhabditidae > Diploscapter > Diploscapter pachys. The sequence goes on along the minus strand of LIAE01006614.1, from coordinate 974 downwards.
GTTGCGAAATCTTATGATATGGAAATATTATGGGCCTAAATTTCACACATATTCTAGATGCTTTTCGTGTACATAAAATGTTCCATTCGTGCATACTTTTAATTATCGTCATAGGTAGTTATTTGATACAAAATAAAGCAAACTGGCGTGTAGTTTTTATGCGAAGGAATTAGCAAATTATTTGCAGTAAACTTACGATATTTTATCGATGAAGTAATGATTGTGATTATTTGTATTTGCTGAGGGCTCCAAGTAGATATTCTGAGCTGATTTTTCAGATAAAATTCCTGCATGAAATATAATCAGTGTTGCAAATAAGACTTGCGGAAAAATCAAATTTTAAAAATCCAGTCGAAAGAATAAATCGCTCTAAATGAATGCATTTTGGCAACTTCAAGTTTCTCGTGCATTTTTTGCGAGCATATTCTGTCCTGATTATTGGCAGAGAACCATTCTATTAGGCTTCTCACCAATAGGAGTGGTCTTTCATGAAACTTTGGGTTGAAGGATAATTTCTTTTCGAATGTTTGCTTTTAAACTACCACGTTTCTACCAAAACGCATTTCTGCAGGGGGACAGAGTTCGGGGACTCTAGTAATTACGCACTTTGCATTTTCGAATTTACGCATAATTTATTTTGTATCAAGCAATTGATTTTTCGACAATACATGTACATACATATTCAATCTTCGTCCAAAATTATCAGATTATAGATATGATTTAATTTCAGATAATGGGAACAAATTTGGTGAATATTACTTTCTTGCGAAACTTAGAGACAGTTGAACTTATGATGGACTTGAATCCTGAAATGCTTCAACGTAAGAAAATTACAAAGTATATTTGATGAGATTGAAGGAATCAAAAGGTTTCCTGAATGTGATATTGGGTTGGTGCGTAATTCATTGCCGGCCTTGATTTTCAAAAGTTTTCAATGTTGCGCAAAGTAAATTAGCGAAGTACCGTAGCATCTA